>PVKC010013608.1:0-22820 GCA_004027635.1 Crocidura indochinensis | reverse complement strand
CTCCCTGAGCTTGAGAACAACGAGTAAAATGGTCATCCGAATCAAAATATGATGTGGCAAAAGGTCAAAATAGTAAAGTACACTAGTATATATCATAGGATGTATTAAGGCATTAAAATTTTAATATCTTGCCCCGGTGCCAGAATTTATAATGGAAAAAGAAAATGGCAGTTTAGAAATTTGTCCTTGTGAGAACTGGCAAAAATCCAAATGGGTAAGGACTATTTGTCATCTTAATTACTATGAAATTTTATTTTATCCACTCAATCTATATATGGATTTCCATATTTTAAAAACGTATGTGTTGAGGTTTTGTTGACACATTTAATCTCACCAGTGAAGGTGAGAGAACTTCTATCTCTTGCCATCTGTTACATTAATTCTTATAGTTTCACACATCTTTCTAATTTCATCTCACTCTTTTAAAAACCCTGTTTGTATTTGTATTTCAAGATAAATATCCTCAGAAGGATAAATGATACCATTGCATTTCTTATTTATTCCTTTGCTTTTTACATGTGAATCAAAAAAAGTTGTGCTCTTGTTTTTAGTAATAATATACTAATATCACCCTAAGATTAAAATACTTGCTCTAGATATTTTCTTTATTGATCTAATCTTTGGAAAAAATATCAGTGTAATTTGACAATAAATATTTCTACTAAAATGATGTTAAGTGTTGAACCTATTCTACAATGTGAAATTATATTGGCTTGTTTGCTTACTTATTTTTACAAAAGTCTGTGTTCTTTCTCTTTCCTTTTTACAAACGCTCTCCTGCTGTTTTACTTAACCTATTTTTTTTCCAAAAAGCTCAAATTACAGTAAGATTATTTTTCTTGTTTTGCAAAGTGTGTAATAGATACTTTCCTGTGTTATATAAGTAGTCCAAGGATGGTAGAAACCCAAAGTGCACTAGAGACACTTTTGTTAGTTCCTTTAATGAAATAAATATTTAGAATTGGTCTTTCACTCTCTTCTTTCCTTCCTTCTTTCTTTCCTTCTTTCCTTCTTTCCTTCCTTCCTTCCTTCCTCCCTCACTCCCTTTCTTTTTCTTTCATTCATTCATTCTTTCTTTCTTTCTCTTTCTTCTTTCTTTCTTCCTTCCTTCCTTTCTTTCTTTTTCTTTCTTTCTTCTTTCTTTCGTCTTTCTTTCTTTCTTTCTTCTTTCTTTCTTTGTTTTTTCTTATTTGTTTTTTTCTTTCTTCTCTTTCTTCTTTCCTTCCTTACTTTCTTTGTTTTTCTGTCTTTTGTCTTTTTTTTTTGTTCTTCCTTAGGGTTACTAAACTAAATAAATAATTTTGGGAAACTTTGAACATTACAAAACATTAAATCCAAAACTAATTATCAGGTCAATTCTGAAATTTATATTGAATCAAAAGTGTGCCATAGGTAGAGTTAACATTTTCTGTTTATGTAATTTTAAAATGGCTTATTTATTAGAAGAAATACATTTGTTTTGATGTTTATAGAATCAAAATTTCAAATTAAATTTAATTTTAAATATCAATATAGGATTTGAAAAAGAGATTAAAAAAGAAAATTTGCTCATTAGGTTTTTATCATTGGCAGTTCAATATTCAACTTTAAAAATCTATAATTAAAATATTAAAACCTTGTACTAACTTTAAATTTTTAATTCCATTAAATTTATAGTCATCAATAAAATATTAACCTAAGCCAATATTGCTGAAAAATATAATCTTAACTTTGGAATGCATACATGATCTATAACATAATATTTTTAAACTCAGTAACTCTTAGGATGTACCTGTATAAGACTAGAAGAAAAAATCGTGTTATGATGATCAATATAGATACTTTCTATTTAATCTTTTGTAAGACTATTTGAATAATAACATTGCATTAAATTATTATTATTACTAATAACAATGTCAAATTATCAAGCAGGCCTGAGCTTTCCCAGTTTTTCTATAGTTTGTTTTGAGTTGTTAATTAATTTCAAATGATTATTTGCTCGCATGTAAATTGTGTAGATAAAGGATGGGAAAAGTCTATATAAGTTTTACTGTCTCTGGCACACACACAGATTAATCTGTATGACAATACCATGTGTTTTCTAATTATCTTTTGGGGGGACTGTGAATGCTACCCAGGCAATAATGAACTGACAATGACATCAAAAAAAGAAAGGAAGAGGGAATTATGAAATCTTCAAGGGTGCTCATATTCTCTATTATTTTAAGGTAATATTAGAGTTCAAAATAGTAAGCTATGCGGGAGTACTACTTAACAGTGTTCACACAAACGTTATCATTTACACAGTAATTTTTATCTTTTGTTTTATAATGAAATGCTATAACCAGGCAACCAAATACTACAGATTGATAGGCTAAAAACTGAAATTTATCATCTTTATGAAAACTTATTATATGAATGTTACCATGTACTGATATTCTAGACAAATTATTTTGTAAATATTAAAGTTTAATACAAATTTTAATTGAGAAAAATATAATTGTATACTAAAGAATAGTCAAAAGCTGTTATGTTTTGATATTTTTGCATTTGAGATATAAGACATGTTAACTTTCTCTCCATCTTCACTTATCCACTGTGGTGTAATATTCCCCACATGGATTTCATATTCCCTGTCTCTCTTAGATAATGATCTTGTATCAATGTTTGAGTACCGGTCAAAATTAATATAAAAATATTTCTATAGAACTAACACCCACACAGGCATTTTATATTTCAAAATTTATTTGCATAACAACCTGAATAGTACCTAAGGGAAAGACCATGAAATAAGTTTGTCCAAGGGATCCTTTTTCTATCTCACTTCCTTTTTCTGTCTCAATCTAGCCTTTCTCTTCTTTTCTCAAAGTTTGTAATTATTCAGAATGTTTTTCTTTCTATTCTTAATAGAAATGGATGGGGGTGTCCTCTTATATGACTGAAACCCAAACACAATCATGTTTGTAACCAAGGTGTTTATATAAAAATATTATTAAAAAAAGAAATGTTTGCTCAAGACACTAACATCAATTATTTACAATTAACAGTTGATAAGTTTCCCATATTAACATCTTATTTGCCGATATATTTATTAAAATATATCCAATAAGCTACTTTAGTTCTATATATTTTAATGTGGAGCTTCATAAACAAGCAAATTTCCTGGCATACCTAATACTATTATATCTAACTTACTTCAAAATTACCTTATAAATGTCATATAAACTCTTCATTTAAACAGACCACACTGAGGCTTACAACTGGGTTACTTGTCAATTAACATATAGAGTCCTATTGTAATTCTAGTAGCACCTCAAAACTTGCAGATAATCTTTTGCCAACTTTGGGGAAAGCGCCTTTTGAGAATTAGTCTGTTCAAAGATATTACTATTGTGATACATATCCAGTGATATTTTGTGTAGCAGTGATATTTTAGCTAAGTCCATTCCAATCTTGGAATTTTAAAAACCTCTTAGATTTTATTTTTGATTGAAGAATAAGCACCACTCAGCACCAAAACTGGAGTTTAAGAGATGAAGAAAAGCAGAAACAAAGGCATGTTTGTGACAGACCCTTTAAAGTGAGGAGATAGCTAAACCTTTCAGCTCTCTAAAAATAATTCCTATATGATACTCTCAGATGTATAATGTACCTATTCAAATAAACCACAACATAACTCTTAACCTTTTGTTAAAATACATTTAAAAATCTCTTATGTTTGAGCAGCTTACTCTACCTTTTACTTCTCTGGCAATAGTTTCAGTGTATTTACTGGAGTTGAAACCTTATGCACCAAACGTTAACTACAGGCATTAAAAGCAGTCATGAATCAAGGTGAACACATTTTCGGGGCTCTGTACCCTAAGTTTGTGGTAGGAATGAAAGTTGCATTCATTATACACCTTTTTCTCCCTTCGGGACATGTATCTCTATGATCAGAAGCTGCCACCAAAACTTACAAGCAAAAGATAAAATGTCCCATTTCACCTACAGGATAAAAGCTGATGTTCAGAGGAAGACATACAAGGGGTATGCTAATCAAATATCTATAGAAGTATAAGTATTCGAAATGATGATTTTAAAGCATATGTTCTCCTGAAGCAAATAAAAGGTATATTCCTTTTGGCAACTAAATGTCCACAGTGGTAATTCTCGACCAGAATTAAGTATTAAAAGTGGAAAAATTAGAATGGCATAAGCTTCACATAATAATAATTGAATTATTTATGGATGCATATTATTGAATATATTTTAAAGTTTCACATATGGTGCAGTAATCAAAATGAATGTTCACCATAAAAATTCGCAACTTCAAGGTGCTGGAGAGATAGTATAGCGGGGAGGACGCATGCATTGTTAACCTCGATTCAATGACCAGAACTCCATATGATCTTTAGAGTCCCATCAGAAGTGATCCCTGGGCACAGAGTCAGGAGAGAGCTCTGACAACAACTGGATGTGGGTTCCAAACAAAAGAGTATTAAAATCTCTAACATTTTACTACTATAAATATATATATATATATATAAATATATATATTTAAGGAATTCTTAAGGTATTCAATAACTCAATAAATAAGAAATAGTTTTTATTAATCAATTGATTTATTATAGTTTATAAAGTTACAATACGTTTTAAGGTATTAATATACAAAATAACTATCTACCCCACCACTATAGTACATATGACTTTTAATCATTCTCACAATAAATCTTTCTGTTCCTCTTTCCCTTATCCCACCCCTCCACTGTTTGATAATTAGTGCTATATTACAATTACAAGGATTTGTCACTGTTCAATACTGTTTATGCTCTATGACTCTAAATTTCATAGAAGTAATCTGGTATTTTTCTTCTATCTAAGATTCTATTTACTCTCAAATTCCATGTATATTGTGACAAATCGCATGATTTCATCTTTTCCTACATTTACATAGTACTCCACTACATTATAATACCACAAATCTAAATCTATTTATCTATTTATTTATATGGAAATATATTTGCAAATATTTGTTGTTTACATATATTTTCTATTTATTTTTAAATATATGTACATATGTTTGTTGTTTTCATAACTTTTGTACAAAGTTATGCATATGTATGAATATGCCCTTTTATGCTTTAACTTTTATATTTTTGAAATCACTGTATCATATAAAGTCATTAAGTTGGGTTTCAGACATATGATAAATCAGAGCCACGCTCACCAGCAGTGTCCACTTCTTCCACCAATGTTCCAAGTGCATTCTATACAGCTCCCCTAGCCTGCCAGTATAACACGCCTATTTTAAGCTTAGATTGTTAAAGTTTGGGTCTCTTGGTTTTATTGTTGTTGCTTTTGGCTTGGATATTTAGGTTTCTCCATTTTTTTTTATCTCCACCAATGCACCTGAGCCCTTTTGGCTCCTGGCTTCCATCTTTTTTATATTTGTGTTTCTCCTCTTACATTCAGTTTCTTTCCTTCTATTTTCTATAATCTGTGGCCAATTATATTCAAGTAAACTAATATTTAGACCATTTCATTTCTTCACGAAGTTATTCTAAATACCACACATTAGAGATATTCTGATTTTAATGCCCCTTCTTCTTCTGGCTTGTCTCATTTAACATATCTTCCAGTTCCATCCATGTTGCAGCAAATTGAATGATTGCATCATTTCTTACAGCTTTATAGCATTCCATTGTATATAAGTACCACATCTTCATGGTCCACTCATCCATTGTTGGACATATACTTTGATTCCCAGTCTTGGCTATTGTGCTGAGAGCTGCAATAAATAATGGTGTGCATATATCCTTTTAGATGAGTGATTTTCTTTCTTGGGGATGGATATCCAAAAGATGTATTTCTCTGTTATATGGCAGCTCAATTTTGAGTTTACTGAGAATCCTCCATGCTATTTTCCATAAGGTTTGGACTATGAAGCATTCCCACCAGTTGTGGATGAAAGTTATTTTCTCATCACATCCACCCCAACAGAGATTATTTCTATTATGGTTGATATGTGCAACCTTCACTAGTGTAATAAGACATCTCATTTTCTTGATTTTGATTTCACTAATGAGCATTTTTTCATCATTCTGTTGGTCATCTTTTGGTCTTCTCCAAAGAAGTGTTCATTTACTCTCCCATTTTTGGAATTGGTTTTTAAGTTCTGTGAAGTCAACCTTTTTTGAGTACTTTATATATCCTAGATAGCAAAGGTTATGTGATGTGCTGAGCACAAAAATTTTCTCCCAGTCAGTTAACATGTTTCTTTTGCTACACAGAAACATTTTAGTTTGAATCCCATTTATTTAGATTTCATGCTATAACTTTTGCCATTGGCACCCTGTCATTAAAGACTTCTTTGAGATCCAATTCTTGGAATGTTCTGCGAATGTTTTCCTTAATGAATTTTATGGATTTTGGTCTAATTTCTTACATGTGGCTATCCAATTGTTCCAACATTATATGTTGATGAACCTGTCTTTATTCTATTTAAAGTACTGGCTCCTTTGTCAAAAATTAGTTGCTCATATACATAGGTTTTTTTTCACTGGTTATTCTATTCTGACCTATTGATATGAAAGTCTGTCTTTGTTTCAATACCATGGTGCTTTAATCACAATGGCTTTGTAGTAGAGCTTCAAATTAGGTAGTGAGTTGCCTTTCAGTTACTTGATTTTCAATATGGATTTGGCTATACTATGTATTTTTTAGTTTCACACAAACTTTCACCTTTTCTATCCTTGAAGAATATTGTCTTAAACTGAATAGGGATTGCATTGAATCAATATAATAGTTTAGTTAGATGGTCATTCGGTTGATATTGTTTCATCCAATCTATGAACATGAAATATTCTTCTACATTTTTAGGTATTCATCAATTTCTTCCCGTTTTTTTTTAAGTTTTCATGGCATTTCTCTTACTTATCTTGTTAGGTTTATTCCTGAATACTTGATAGTGACACTATTTTAAATGGAGAGAATCTTTTATACCTTTCTTCTATAAGTAAATATTTGCATAAAAGAGTACAACTGTCTTTTGTGTAGTCACTTGGTAGCCATTCTCTTTGCTGTATTGATTTATTGTTTTTAGGGAATGTGTTCTTTTTTAAATTAATACTTTTGTATTTTGGTACAGACCAAGTATTAAAATAAGTGGAATGCTTGATACATCTATTTTTATTTTGTGAGAAATGTTCATATGCTTTCCATAAATTTTTAATAATATGTGATAAATAAGGGTTATTTTCTCAATATATATATTTGTCAAAGTTGTCTGTTTTCAAAATTTTTAGTGAATACCATTCCACTGTTGTAAGATGGTATGATTTTCTTATTTGCATTTTCAATATGTCAATGATTTCTTTCACATATTCCTACAAGTCATCTATTTATTGTATTTTAATTAATTCTGTCCAGCTCCTCTCCTCTTTTTGGGGGGATTCTATTTTTGTGCATGTGGGAGTGGGTGGCACTGGAGTATTATGAGTGATTTATAAACCTTAGATATGTGTTAATATTTTTTGTGTTCAATTATTGAATCTCATTCAATAAAATGTCTAGAGTGTACAGCTTGAGTTTAAGTTTCTATCTTTAGTTACTTTGTTATGCAAAGTGCTTTGTACTTAATGAATCTCATTTATGTTTTTATGTTATTGACTTTGCATGGAGTCAAATTATTGAAGGCACTTCAGAGATTTAATTTTTTGCAGATTTCCATCTAAGATTTTCTCAGTTTATTTTATGTACTGGTCAATGTCATATATATTAGTCCTTTGCTAATTAACATATGGATGATGTGAGAGGTATTTACAGTTTCAATTTTTATATGCTATTATCTTCTTTTCAAATAAACATTAGTTGAAGAAATATTTTTGTTTTACTTTTTGTATATATTTCATTAAGCATCCATAAGCCTGTGGCTTACTTTAGAATTTTCAACTCCATTCAATTGGTCTCTGAGTCTCTTTATTATATTACCAGAGAGTTTGACTTTTATTGTACAATTCAAACTAGTAAATATAACACTTCCCATATTTTCCCCTCAGGATTTCTTTAGCTACTCAAGAAGTTCTATGACTTCATACAAATTTTAGTGGTGTTGATTTCAATTCCTTATTAATGGAAATATTTCATTGGGCGTAAATAGCATTGATATGATATATTCTTTATTTTGTTTTATCTGGGTGGCCACACTTGAAATGCTCAGGTATTCCTCCTGGTCTGAGTTTAGAAATTATGTCTGGCAATACACAAAAGATTATATAGAATATCAGCTATTAAACTTGGGTTGGCTGTGTGCAGGTTTCATAGCACCCTACTTCTATTAGCTTTCTATTCTATGAATATATTATTAAAATGTTTTGAGTAGAAAGATAATTACTATATCACTAAATATTAAGGTCCACAGTATAGTATATACTGGTAGAAATTACAAAATCAAAACAAAACAAAACAATCACATTATCAAAAAATGTGTATGGAGAAGTGTGAAAAGAAAATTTTTCCATGAAGAAGTACAGAGGACTAGATGATTATGAAAAAGTGTCCTACATCTCTTATCATTAGAGACATTAAAAACAAAGAGAGAAATTATATTACACAACTAGCAATAGCATACATCACAAAGAACAAAAGCAGCTGGTGATAATATGATCTCAAAATTCCAATACTTGATATTTATTCCAGAGCTTCCCCAAATTTACTTAGAAAAGATAATTGCAGTGCTCAGTTCACTGCCACACTATTCTCCAAATAACCCAAAATGTGGAAACAACATTTCAAGTGTCCTAAAAAAATATGACTGGATAGACTATGGTACATATATATGTATATGATAGAATATTACTTAGATATAAAAATAGTGAAAATATGCAATTTGTTACTACATGAAAACAATCTGGAGAGAATTATACTGGGTGAAGTTAGTCAGAGGCAAAGGAGAGCTACAGAATGCTCTCTCATCTGTGGGCTATACAGAAAGGGAGTAGGGGTATAACATGTGGATAAAGGCAACAAAAATCAAGAACTCACATTCTTTTCTAAGTTTACCATTCTGGAAGAGGAATGATGGGGATTATTAGGGGGAAAATATTAGACAATGATAGAGAAAAATGGATATTCTTGAGGAAAGAGGGGTTTTGGTTTCATGGAAACTCTATTATTAACATTGTTGTAAAGCACAGTGGCTATCATTAAAATAAGCATAATTAAGGCATTCATCTTTATCTCCATCTCTCTATCTCCAATTCCTTTCAAGAAATACGAATTTATTTCTGTAAAATTGTATTTTACTAGAACTGGGGATATAACTCAAGTGGTAGACCCTATATCTAGCATGCTTGAGACTCCGAATTTGATCCCCATCACAAGACAATAATAAGCAACTTCAGAGCTCTTGAATGAATCTGAAATAAAGTAGTGCTTCATTGCCAGTCCAAGTACACTTCTCAGCCCATATTTGACATCAGGTAGAATTAACTTCAGAAATTGACTTTCATTATTGAACTTTATTTTTTTTTAATTTTTAAATTTTGTTATATTTCATTTGTTTGTTTTGTTTTGTTTTGGGGCCACACCCAGTGATACTCAGGGGTTACTCCTCACTATGCACTCAGAAATTGCTCTTCTTTTGGGGGATCATATAGGATGCCTGGGGATCAAACTGTACTCTTTCCTAAGCGAGCATGCGCAAGGCAGATGCCTTATGCCCTGTGCCATTGCTAGTCCTTCTTTATTTCTTTTTATATTATAAATCTTTCACATTTATATTTAAGGTACATAGTGACAAATTAAAATAGGCAAATCCCACAACCAGTGTTGATCTCCCTCCTCCACTGTTCCCAGCAAGCATCCTATTTCTTCACCGTTAGCCCCCTGGACTGCTAGTGTAGCATGTCTCTTTTGCGAATAGCTTGTTGTAGTTTGGGTCTCTTTTCTATTATCATTTACTTTGGGTTGAATATTTACGTCTGATAATTTTTTTTATTTTCACTCAATCCTCAGGAGTCTACTCTGTCCTTGGTACCATCCACTTTATTTTTTCTCAATTTGTAGGAAGACACAACACGAGTCATATTCTATGATTCTGTTAAAACAACAACAAAAAGAGAGCAGGAGGCAGCCCTTGTCTAGAATCCATAAATATAATTTTAAAAGAATAAAGATAAAGAAAGAAAAACAAAAGAAAAATGGGGGCTGACTGGTCTAAAAAGGGTTTTTGTTTTGTTTTGTTTTGCATAGGCACAGTAAGTTTTAGGGTAATTAGAAAGGGAATATCTATGGCCTGAAAGTGTCAGGCTGTCTCCACCATTGAAGCATACTGTCATGAGACCAAATATAGGCTATGGACATGTTTATTGTCAAACGTAAAGCTTTTTATGATGCCCAGTTGTTGTTGTCAAAGTCAGTCCTCTGTAATAGAAGATGCTGGTTTTTAAGCAGATCCTAGGACAAATTCTAGGATAGAGTCTTTCTTTATGCTTTCATAAGTTCTTCTCTGTCATGGTTGCTGTAGTCAATCTACTGTAATTAGTGATCTTGGCTTTTGAATTTGAGATTTTTTGTTTGTTGTTGTTGTTTTTTTGGGGGGCACATCTGGTGATGCTCAGGGATTATTCCTGGCAATGCACTCAGAAATCATTCCTGGCTTGTGGGACTCCCAGGTGTGGGCCGTCCTAGGTTAGCATGTGTCAGGCAAACACCCTACCGCTTGCTCAACTTCTTTGGCCCCTGATCTTGGTATTTGCACAGATCAAAGTATGAAGTATCTTCTGATTTTATTTCACAGTTAGGTGATAAGGTAGGGCAACCTGCCCTTAGATCAAGTTGTTGCTGCTTCCTACTCAGTATATCTTATGTACCTAACCTGGTGCAAGTTGGTGCCAGAGTGGTATTTGGGATTATTTCAGGGGGAGTTTGATTCCTCGTGATGTTCCAGGGAATTGTATAGGTTCTAAGGTTGGGATCCGAGGTTCTGGACTGGTTGGTCAATTTCCAATCACATGAGATATAACTCAACTTCAAGGTAGGAGGCACCCCTATATTATAAAATTTATGTGTTCTTATCCTTAGTAGATAAGAGTTTGTTTCTATACATAAAATTACCCCCATTTTAGTGTGTCTATGCAAAAAAGAATAATGACATGTAATATTGTTGATGCATTTGTGGGTAAAAATTACAGGCTATAAAATATCTGTGCCCTGATTTTGACCTGTGCTTTTAACCCAAGCAAGACTTTTCTACTAGAATTTCATACCAAATAGATCAAGACAAGCAAAAAAAAAAAAAAAGGATGAAGGGGGGCTACCTTTACATTTGGAAATAAACACACACTAAAAGGTAAAATTATCAAGGATTAAAGATACAAAGAATATATAGAAATACCCATCAAGTCTTTTGAGATAGTGATGGGGGTTGAGATCCAAGGCACATTTTCATTCCTCACTGAGGTCCCATAGAGTCTGAGAAATATTTTTTTCTTCTCCATACAGTGATTTTTTTTTCTGAGACTTCCTCCTGTATAAGGATGAGATCCAATCCTTACAATCTTAGAGTGTTTACTCATTTCCTGCCAGATTTCTCTTCATTTATACTTAGCTAGTCCAAATATGCAAACTATGGTCATACTCCAAATACAGTCAATGCATATTTCTACATTACTTACCGAATATTAGAATTTAATATTTCAGTTTTATGATTTTCCATAGTTTTGTATATCTATAGAATATATTATTTTCTATAGAGAATATTCTTAAATTATATGAATATATATCTGATCAAGGACTGACTAGGATGGAGTATCTTTTATGTATCCACATCTCAATTAAACACTTTTTAAAAGTTCCATATAATAGGTCGAGAATAGATAGGAATATACTTGTGAAGGGTGTTGTACATTGCAGGACTGAAAAAAGCTTAATCATGAACAGCTTTATAACTGTGAATCTCATGTTGTCGATTAAAGATATTTTTAATAAAGAATAAAAAATCCTTGAACTGTTTTTACAGATGAGGGAGGTAGGAATTAAAATTAGAGTCATGATCTTCAGGTAGGATAATCATCAAGATTAGATTCATTAATATAAATAATTCAATAGAATACTCATTTGTATTGTGATATTGTTTTATTTCTGCTAATAAAATTAGATACCTATTTTTCATTAAGGATGTTAGGACAATGGTTTTATTGTAGAAATTAGCAAAAATGTGGTTATTTAAGGCAATTTCTCTTGGCTTTGGAGAAAGTTCAGTTTCCCAAGACAGAACTACAGACTAAAAAGTTTGGCTTTTTTCTTAAACTGAGGTGTTGATTCATAGATGTCCAGAGGTGATTGCATGATACAATTCCATTTGAGAAATATGCAAAGATGTGAAGATTTTAAGTGACTGTCAGATCAATACAAGCTGAAAAGAAGATTTCACTGAAGAAATATTTCACTAAGCAGAAAATAATGTATTCTTTAACTGAATCAATAAAATTTACTCCAGAAAAAGTAAATATATGTCTGGTTTTATAATGTAATACTGGAATACAACAGCAAATTTTGGACTTCACCTTAAAGAATAACATTCTACAGATTCTAAAGAACAGTGGAAACAGAAAGCATTATGAATGTGTTAAGTAAGATATCAAATGTGAGGTAATTGAACATGTCATGTATTAATGAATACTTAGTTTACATCAATAATTACAGATATCCTAAATCTTCAGGCATACAGTGATCTTTTAAGAGAATTAATGTCAAATTGGGTGCCTTAAAAAAAGTATCTTTCTAAAAATACAATCTGTGGATGTGTTTCAGAGTACTCAAATAAGCTTTACATGATTATATGTTTCTGGATATCAGTCAAATTCATGTAATCAAAACCTCTAAGAACTTATATAGAAATCTATTTTGACATGGTATTACACAACTTCTCCTCCAATGTAAAAATGGGATGATTCAATTGGATCATAAAATATCCTCATAGTAGATTCCAAGTGTTATGTTTTATATAGTATTCTATGTTCTAAAGAAGTTAGTATAAAATAAGTCATTCTTATCATCTCAGTATGATGATAATGTATCATGTATACATTATATCACTGTATAATGCATACAAGTATACATTATACTATACATGCATGACAGAAAATGGAACCTCAACTTTTTGTAAATTAGTAATGGAAAGAAGATTCACTATAAACTAAGCTAAATTTATGTCTTCTGTCCTGTAATTACAACTTGAGATATCAACATTGATTATCACTATTTCACTGTCTCAATTAATACACTTCTCAATCAAGTCAACCTCTTCTATCTTTTCTGACCTAAATTGATTAAGAGTTAGCCCTTATATTTCATTACTTGAATTAGGTCTTAATTTGCGAAAACATATCTGTTCAACTCAAAAGGTAGAGTTTTAGTATTCACTCATAATTTGAGCAGGACATTCTCATTGACCTGAGAAATCCTCAGGGTTTCAATCAAACCTGTTATGGTTATTTACAATCATCATGACCATTTCTAGCAAAAGTAGAAATAAAATTGCTGAAGTTATTTTAATATGTTCATTCATTTCAAATAGCGAACAAACTAAACATGACAAAAATAGCATTATTTTAATTTTCTTTAAGGACAAATAATAATAAATTATATTATTAGGAATAGGTTAGAAAATATTTTGATTCAAAATAATAGAGAATAATTGAAAATTAATCTATTCTATAGAATCAACTATCTCAAAGCACTAGATCCCATTTTGCAGGATTCAAATGGAAGCAAAATAATAATTTATCTAGAATAGAATCAGAAAGCTTTAGGGTTTTTCAGATATCAATTTAATATACTAAGGCAATTCTCTACGTTTATAAGTGTGGAATCTAAGGCCTAGAAAAATTGAGATCGGACTAAATCTGTATAACTTATTAAAGTCAGCAGCAGGAACATAAGTTGGCCTTAGGGCTTTGTTTACACAGCTCTTCAAACTGTAGAAGCCATGCCTCCTTTGGTTTATAAGTTTCTAACTGTCTTGTCTAAATTCAAAGGCAACTCGATATTTTGAATTTATTCTTTTATTTTTTCGTTATATTCAGAATATTATAGCTAATTAATTTTATGTGAAATGAATTAAATCATAACTCCTGATTTACTTATTTGCAACTTGAAAAAGATAAAAAACAAATCTTGAAAACAACTTATGACAACCTGTTATTTACCCACAAAAAATAGCTTTCTTCTTTTGGCAGGTAAAATATATCCAGTCACATATACTTTCTTGTTCTCTATGATGAAACTCTTTCTTTGAGCCTGAAATATGATTTTGTCACTGAGTGTTTATGATATATTTTATTGGTAGGTAGTTCATATATGTATATGTTCATATATCACATCGAATTTCTTTTAATACACACAATATCTATGGAAATGAATATTTTATACATTTTGTAGATGAATAAATTGTATTTACATATGGTTTAGTGCTATCACCAAAACCTAATAGGTAATAGTTGACAGAAAATAGTTGAAATTGAGGATATCAACTGTTCCAATATGACAGGACTAGGAAGATTCTTAGAACAAGAAACTCTCAATGTTAAAATTGCGATAATCCTAGGCAAATTAATACAGTTGTTTACCTTAAGTAGTTAAAAATATAGAATGAAAAAGATTTTTCTCTTCCTCACAAAATATCTGTAACTCTATTGGTCTATGGGTTATTTTAGAATGTGCTATAGCATGTTCAGACACATATATCTAGATTTCTAAATCTGTGATTTTTGTAAAATAGTCTCTATTTTAAAATCATTAATCATGATACAAAAACCTATTTATTACATATTAGAAAAAGTTATAAAAATAGTTGCACTGACAACTCTCAAGACAATAATATTTGGAACTGATCACTCTGGATAAAAACTGAATGCTGAAAGAGGATAAAGTTATAAACATGGCATCCTCTCAGTGACAATAGTGCAAACCACAATGTCAGAAAGGGAAGAGAGTGTGAGAAAATGAAACAAGAAACTTGTACTAGAGACAGTCAAGGTTGGGAAGGATACTGGGGACATTGGTGTTGAGAAAGTTGCACTGGTGAAAGGTAGTGTGCATTCAATTTATTCTATGACTGAAACCAAATTATCAACATTTCTGTAACCAAAATGCTTAAATATAGAAATTGCTATTTAAAAAAAGAAGTACAGTTTTTAAATGAAAAATCAAACGTACAAGGCAATCTATCTGCTATGCTTTAAAGTATCCTACTATATTCTGAGTAACTTGGACATACAATCAGTTGGCAACATTAGAAACATTTAATTGAAAGAACATTAACATCATGGACATTTCTTTTCCAGATATGTTTGATAGTAAGAGGATAAATGAATTTTCTCTTTAGTAAAAGATTGTAAGTGATTATGTTTTTTTTATCAGTCAAGGGCCAAGATTAAGAAAACAGTTTCTACTGCCATTAATCAAATGTCAGACAGTTCTGTAGATCAGTGAATAAATTTGGAGATCCTTTATTATTTGCATACTGATGATTAAGTAAAACATGCAAATTTTCTGTTTTATATTTTTAGGGTCTGATTTAAGGTGTCTAATTAAGACACAATGTTATGCTTTATTTTATATATTGAGTTAGATCTCAGTGTACAGATTGAACATATTTGAGTATATATACATATACATATATGCATATATACATATACATACATATGAGTGAGTGTTCCTTTGATTAAATTAACATTTGAGGGTAAGACATAGGTACAGTTATTAAGGTTCTTGCTTTGAGATTGACCCATCTGGGTTCACTGCCTGGATCAGCAAGTACATGATTCCCTAAACACTGCTAAGTGTGATTCCTAAGTACTAAACCATTACTAAGTACTGAGCACCACTGGCATTAGCCCCAAAGCAAAACAAACAAGCAAGCAAACAAAAAACTAAGAAATTAATGTTTGAATTAGTAATGTGACTGATGCAGATTATCCTCCCCATTGTTCATGAACCTTGCCATCAAAGGTATAAATGGAAGGAAGGATTCTGTCTCTTCCTAACTACAAGTGCTGATACATAAGTTCAATATGTAGTTCTTCTGTCCATAGACTGACAAATTCCTTAAGTCTTTTTTGTTGTATACCTATAAATACAGTGTTTCTGAGACTTTCACTAAAAGATAAATATTATGGTGCTTCTTAGTTTTAAAAATAGTGCTGGGGCCCGGGAGATAGCATGGAGGTAAGGCGTTTGCCTTTCATGCAAAAGGTCATCCGTTCGAATCCCGGTGCCCCATATGGTCCCCCGTGCCTGCCAGGAGCAATTTCTGAGCATGGA
The DNA here is from genome assembly GCA_004027635.1 of Crocidura indochinensis. NCBI lineage: Eukaryota > Metazoa > Chordata > Mammalia > Eulipotyphla > Soricidae > Crocidura > Crocidura indochinensis. The sequence continues at coordinate 6,533 of PVKC010013608.1, read as the reverse complement.
GCCAGGAGTAACCCCTGAGCGCTGCTGGGTGTGACCCAAAAAAATAGTGCTATAAAATGAGATAATTACTTATAATAAGACAGGGGGATATTGGTTGGTTTTCTCTGGAGAACCTAAATTAATTTGTACTATGTGACCCTTCAACCAAAAACTAATCATTCTCATTTCCTGATTACTTGATCAAAACTACAATTTGACCTTCAACCTTTTCTTGTTTAATACATAATACGATCCTAAATTTGGTTAGATTGTAATTTGAATAATACAAATTTTGTAAAATGTTGCATTATTCAATAAAATAATTTAATCTACATAGCAAAAAATTTGATACTATCATATTTGTGAGGATAGTCTGGAGGGCATCTTTTGGTGTCAAGACATATTTTGAAACTATATCAAAATAAAAATATTTAACTGGAAAAAATATAATAAGCATTTATGAGTTCTTGTCATTCTTAATGCAGTACTAATTTTCTAATGTTTTTTAAACACAAAACAGTTTTAAATTCCATAAAAGGTAAATTGGGTAAGTTCCATTTCACAATTACAGTTGTGTTGACACACTATAATCTTATTAGCAATAAAAGGATATTACCTGTAATTGAATAGCTCTGCAATTAGCAAATTTCAGAACCAAAGAACACCATAATTCTTCTATTTTACATTTATTTTTTCCCACAGCAGGAAATGTTTGAATTACCAATGAAAGTATTAGCATCTTGCTCTATTAAATGAAAAAGTAACTTAATAAAAAAACTGCTTCACCCAGAATAAATATTAACTACAGTTCATGCAGATAAGCTTAACTTTAGCAATTAAGACTGTAATACTGGTACGTTGACAAATAATGAGACCATTTATTTTAAGCAACATAACATCTGTGTCACCCCAAAATCTAATTGGGTAAGAGTCTGTGTTAATAATAAAGGTTGGGCTTCCATTTATTTAAATAAACATATCTGTAGAAAAATAATTAAAGTATTTATCTGAGGAAGTTATATTTGGTATCTTCATGACAGCTGTATAATTGGGTCATTCTAATACTATCACATAGACACACACATAACACAGAATTATTTCTCTTAAAATGAATTTAGTTATGTTCCAGGGCTCAACATCACCCATGGAACAAATTGCATTAAAATTACAATTAACTTCCGTTCACTGTCAGCAGAAATCGATGTTGCTGTGTACATACTGCCTCTTCCTCACTTTTATTAAGCCCCTTTCAATTATGAGGGAACATAAATTGGATAGATGTCGCTATGTCATCTACAGTATTAAAATGTACAGGGAACATTGACCCTGGCCTCTGGAGATTATGTGAAAAGCCATTTATATGCACAGCTGTACAAATTGCCTGAGTTTAATGTTAAATTCTGTGGAAAATCATCTTTGCTGCTCTGCATCTAAGGAAGGACAAGGTTTAAATATTTAATGTGTTCTTTTACAGACAAGTCCAGTCAGCAGCGAATTAGTGAACCGGCCAATACAGATCTTTTTTTTGGAGAATGACAGATTATATCTTAAATGCAACAAATGACTTGAGTTCAAACATAGTTTGAAAGAGATGCCAGGAGAAAAAACAGCTTTAAAGCTTACCGTGTCCTCACTAATGTTGTTTTCTATAATACTACTCCCAAATCTGTTGTTTGCATCTTATGTTCAATTCCCTTTGAAAGTTAGTTCTAGTACCATATGCTTACCCAACTGTATCAAAAATTTTTGTATCATTTTTTGTTCTTGAAAATATATATTATATATTATTGAAAGAATCTCACTGTGTATCGGGGCTAGAGTGATGACGCAAGAGGTCATAGCTGGTCTATCATTGGACTGACCATGGTTTGATCCCCCGGTGTCCCATAATGTCCCCCAAACCAAGAGCAATTTCTGAGCACATAGCCAGGAGTAAGCCCTGTGTGTCACCTGGTGTGACCTAAAACAAAGCAAAATAATACAATACAGAATCCCACTGTGATTTAGAAAATTAAAAATGACTCAATTCACTCATGGAAATATGCCAGAATATCTATGCAAATAATGTTGTCACTCAGGTTGCATTTGATTATTTTTTGGGCTGAGTTTTTCTCAATGGTAAGCATTAGGAAAGCAGAACTTTTATTTAAAATATGGAATTAAATCAAGGAATATAACTCCATGATTGTACATGCATCATATATTAGGTCCAGGGTTTGGCATCTAGCACCAAATAAATAAATAAATAAATAAGTGTAAATGCACATTATGTATATATATATATATATATATATATATATATATATATACAGCTAGCTCAATATAGAGAGTATTTCTGACAGCTATTTCTGTGGAACTAATTTAAGTTATGATACTTCATCACAGCAACACAGGAAACAAATCCCAACCGGGACATCCTTAATAGTGCTCGAACACCAACAAGTGCCAGTCCTATTATGAAACACCCTGACAACGAGGAAAATGGGAACAACTCGACCTAAGAGCAAGTCATCCTACCTCACCAGCTAAAGATAAGACAAAACCAGAAGAATTGTTACCCTTTGGTCTATCCAAAGGCCAAAATGGTGATTTACAGATGACTGGTTGACAGAACCATAGCCAGAATGTATGTATACTGGGACCAATTAAAAAGCCCTAGTCTAGGGCATGAGCTACGACCTATATAACAACTATAATCCCCTAGTTCCAGAGGTCTGTCTGAGACTATTGCAACAGAAGGGGATTCCTGGAAACATAACGAAAGATGCTATCCCAGGCACCTCCCTAGGACCAGCGCAAAGACCAGGTCTGCCAATCGCAGAAGACGGATTAACACGACACTAAGGGGACAGAACTTCTAGAACCACACAGAAAAATATAAGCAGAAGTTCAACTCCTTGGCTCATGTAGATGCCAAGAACTCCAGATACAGAGGTCTGATTTTATCACCCAGGATACAGCAGAAATCTCCCATACAAAACCACCAAGGGGAGAGTAAATGAACCTGAAAAGAGTCTATAGTCAATCCCGTGACAATATATAGCAAGGGTGGAATAATCTCTTAGGCAAATCCTTTTCGAATGACCCCAACATTCACTGTGCATCTGCAGGAGGGAAAAAAAAAACAAGCACAAAACAATCTTTATTATTATTATTATTATTATTTACATATCTATCTTTTGTTGATCTCATTATTGTGGTTTGGCTATTGGAGTGAATGTCTCCGTTTATATTTACTTATTTACTTATTTATTTTCTTCTTTTCTTTTCTTATGTGTACTGCCACATTTCTATCTCAAAACCATGGCCTTTATATGGTACTTCTTTTATTTATTTTCTTTTGAATGCTCACTGGATATTTTATTTGTTTCTCAAACCAAAGATGAAAGCCACCCATTCCCGGAGTATTTAATTCCTTTATTTATTTATTTATTATTTTTATTTATCTTTTTTTCCTTCTATTTTTCCTTCTCTTTCCAGGTTATTAATTTTTTCTTTTTCAAACAAAACCACATAACTTGAACTAACTATTCCCGCCTCCCAATTAGGGGGTAAAGGGAGGTAACCAAGACCAAACAGGTGTAAGACCACTAAGTAGTAAGCTAGACACAAAAAGGACCACTTGCCTTAGCAACCCCGGGGGTTAGGGAAGACGATATGGAAAGTAGAATGGGAATGGAGGTGGAGGGAGAACAATTTGATGACGGAAGTTCCCCTGATTTTATGTTAATTTGTACCTAAAATATGATTGTCAACAATATGTAAGCCAATATGATTAAAATAAAAGTTATATTAAAAAAAAACAAGAAGAAAAAATAATGGAAAGGGCTTACCTCTTAGATAGAATGTGTACTAAATGGTGTTTGTGTTATCATTTTATAACAAGTATGTTATATATGCACATATAGCATATCTAAATTTTTATATATATGTTATTTTTGAAGCTTCCTATACATAATTCTTTGAAGACTGAACATGGTGAACCAGAAATGTTTTATCTATGGGCATATAAAAATTTATTCATAGTATTTGTTATATGGAATAAAATCTAAAAACATTTAAAAATTTGCCTTTGGATACATAATATTTTTTGCATTGAGCTGAAATGACTTTGTCTTCTTTACATCTTACCTTGGTGAGGCAACTCTAAAGACCAAATTAGATTTCCATGAGCTGAGGAGGTTTCTGTGATAAGAGCTACTCAAGCAGAAACAGTCATCAATGTTGCAGAAGACAATCTTTGAAATGAAATTAATTATACCAGGAGATAAACTTTCTCTTTGAAAGACAGAAAGATTTAAAAAAAAAAAGATAGATTGAAGAATGTGAAAGAAAGCAGTTGTCAAAATTACTAGGGAATATTTTTCAACCTGGCTTGGAGTACAAGAGAGAAAAACCAGTAGAAGCATTTGAAGACAAGCTAGTCACTTCTAAACCCTGTCTAAAACATTACTAATTTTAAAATAGTCAGGTTAAATGACATATAGAATCAGAACTGTAGATGTTTATATAAATCATAAACTTTCAGTCTTGTATTAGAGATATCCGGGGAACTTTTTTTTTTAAGTACGGATGATCAGGCCTCATCTTAGATTAGTTGTATCAAAGTCTCTGGGAGATGGGCCAAAGCATTGAAGCTTTTATAAAGCTCCCCAGGTAAATTTTAATGTGCAGCCAAGATTGAGAATCAACGATCTATAGTAAATTATCTAGATAACCATAAATGTTCTTTTTTTAATCTGCAACTGTGTGTTTAATAATATTTTAACTGAACAAATATAAGATCCAAAATAATTGCTATATAGACTAAATATGCAGCAAGATACATACAATAATAGTAATGAGAATGATGGTAATACTGTGTTTTTAATTCATAATTGAATAAATGAATTGATCTATTTAAAAAAACTGAGTAGATAGAATGAGGAAGTTTAACAATCTGAGCAGAACATTCACTGCCGGTGCAAACCTCATTCACTCTTTACTGATGCAGCCTTCTGGGAAAACAATATGGACACTACTTTAAAATAAAATAAAGTGAAGTGGGGCTGGAGAGGTGGCACCAGAGGTAAGGTGTCTGCCTTGCAAGTGGATCCTAGGATGGACCAAAATTAGATGCCCCGGCATCCTATATGGCCCCACTCCAAGCCAGGGGTGATTTCTAAGGGCAGAGCCAGGAGTAACCCCTGATTGTCAAATGGGGTGTGCCCCCCCAAAAAAAACCCAATAAATTAGGAATTGAGCTTCCATCTCAAAAAGCATTCATTCCACTTCTGGGTATTTACCTCACGAGTCAAAAGAAACTCAATTAAGTAAAGGTATCTGAACTTCTATGTTCTTTGAAGTACTGTTTACAATAGCCCAAATCTGGAAATGACAGGACAGATTAATGGATTAAAAACATATATGCACTATATATACATATATATTGTTGACATGTCAATGGAGCTTAAGAGTATGATGCAAAATGAGATTAATCAGAAGGAAAGAAGCTGGGGACCAGAGTGGTGGCACAGAGCAGTGAGGCATCTGCCTTGCCAGCTCTAGCATAGGAGGAACCATGGTTCCATCCCCTGCGTCTCATATGGTTCCCGAAGCCAGGAGCTATTTCTAAGCACATAGCCAGGAATAACCCTGAGCATCATTGGGTGTGCCCCCCCCCAAAAAATAAAGGAAAGAGGCAGACACAGGATAACTTCTCTCATACATGGCATATATAGAAGTAGAATAGACAATTAATTAATGCCCAAAGGAAACAGAAACTGAGTATATGTATTTAGTAGGAAGCTCCTTTATGGGAAGGAAAGGGTGGGCAAGTCAATAACCTTGAGAAAACTGTGGAGTATAACAGACACCTGGAGTGGAAAGTGTGGTGTGCAATGGAATTTCTCTGAAATTCTTCTTCTTTTTTTTTGGGGGGGGTCACATCTGGCAGCGCTCATGGGGTTCTCCTGGTTCTATGCTCAGAAATCCCTCCTGGCAGGTTCAGAAGTCCTCCGGGCTTCAAACCACCGACCTTCTGCATGCAAGGCAAGCATCTTACCTCCATGCTATCTCTCCAGCCCTGAAATTCTTCTAATAATATTTTGCAAAAATCACAGTGTTGCACTTCCAAAAATTATTTGAGCAATATCCATAATGAAGTTGATATAAAACTGGGAGTAGTGTTCAGCTCTCATTATTGCTGAACTAATTTTGTTTTTAATCTTTCACCATCATCTACTTTGTCCATTTCTTTAGTACCTAATCCATATGCTTTATCAGACAATGATTCATCTATCTTAGAATACTCTCAGAAGCTTAGCTACCAATAATAAACTTTTAAATATGTTTATATTTTCTAACAAATATTCCAGCCCAAAGATCCTTCATGCTTGTTTTTCTTGACAATTTGTGATCACTTATCACAGTCACTGGCTGGAGATTCCATTATCTTATTTCATATGCAATAATACTTTAAAATGAGAAAAAAGACAGCCTTGTCTTTTATTTTTATACATACAAATCTTAGTTTTAGTTTAAAGATTTTTATTAATTGTATTAGTAATTAAAGT
>PVKC010013607.1:0-22779 GCA_004027635.1 Crocidura indochinensis | reverse complement strand
GATAAGGGGCTAATATCCAAAATATACAGGGCACTGACAGAACTTTACAAGAAAAAACATCTAATCCCATCAAAAAATGGGGAGAAGAAATGAACAGACACTTTGATAAAAAAGAAATACAAATGGCCAAAAGGCACATGAAAAAATGCTCCTCATCACTAATCATCAGGGAGATGCAAATCAAAACAACGATGAGATATCACCTCACGCCACAGAGATTGGCACACATCACAAAGAATGGGAAAAATCAATGCTGGCGGGAATGTGGAGAGAAAGGAACTCTTATCCACTGCTGGTGGGAATGCTGTCTAGTTCAACCTCTATGGAAAGCGATATGGAGATTTCTCCAAAATCTGGAAATTGAGCTCCCATTTGACCCAGCTATTCCACTCCTTGGGATATATCCTAAGAACACAAAAATACAATACAAAAATCCCTTCCTCACATCTATATTTATTGCAGCTCTATTCACAATAGCTAGGTTCTGGAAACAACCAAGATGTCCTTCAACAGACGAATGGCTAAAGAAACTTTGGTACATTTGCACAATGGAATATTATGCAGCCATCAGGAGAGATGAAGTCATGGAATTTTCCTATACATGGATGTACATGGAATCTACCATGCTGAGTGAAATAAGTCAGAGGGAGAGAGAGAGAGAGAGAGACGCAGAATAGTCTCACTCATCTATGGGTTCTGAGAAAAATAAAAGTTATTTTTGCACTGATCTTCACAGACAATGGGAGGAGGGCTGAAACTTCCAGCACACTTCATGAAGGTCACCACAAAGAGTGATGAGTGCAGTTATAGAAACAACTACACAGAGAACTACCCTAATCATGTGAAGGAATGAGGTAACTGGAAAACCTGTCAGGTGGGGGTGGGTTGGGAGGGAGGGAGATTTGGGACATTGGTGGTGGGAATGATGCACTGGTGAACGGAGTGTTCCAAAGAATAAAAAAATATAAAAAAAGAAAAAAAAGAAGAATCCCTGGAACAGAAAAAAAATAAAAAAGAAAAAGAAAAGTCATTTTTGCAACAATCCTCAGAGACAAAGAGAGGAGGGCTGGAACTCCAGCTCACTTCATGAAGGTCAACACAAAGAGTGGTGAGTGCAGTTATAGTAATAACTACACTGAGAACTACCATAACCATGTGAATGAATGAGGGAACTGGAAAACCTGCCTAGAGTACAGGTGGGGGTGAGGTAGGATGGAGGGAGATTTGGGACAATTGTGGTGGGAATGTTGCACTGGTGAAGGGGGGGTGTTCTTTACATGAATGAAACCTAATCACAATCACATTTGTAATCAAGATGTTTAAATAAAGATATAAAAAAAGGCCAGAAGGACCGGCTCACAATATGAAATGCACCACAAAGGGTCATGAAAAAAAACTGTCTGAAATCCACAGGCATGCAAAATTTTCTTATTAGGCAAAACATTCTGAGAGCTCAGAGGTCATCTCTCAGGAACTATGACAAGAAGAAATCTAAATGAAATTTTTCTTTGGAATATATAGCATTTTAGAAGCCAATAATCATTTTATATTTCTCTTTGAGTCATTATAAATAATTATGAAATTATATATAGATTCAATAATTGTAAATTTTTATTGAGTTTTAATTCCATGTCTGGGTGAAATAACAACAAACTAAATTTTAGATCTAAGAAATTATAAAAATATGTCCATTATGACTACATGGACAGAGAAACAGAGATAGACTGTGATAAAGAGAAGCATGTATTTTCATAAAGAAGATATGGTACATGTGCCAATATATACCAGCCCCACATGGAATATTTTAGAAATAATAGAAAAATTATTTTTAAGGATCCGGTTATTCTTTGTCTTTGTACTATTGAAGAACAAAACAGAAAGTTCAAGAAACCAAAGGATTCATTCCTTCATATGGTTTCATTTCAAATTTTAGGATGTTTTCATTTCAAACACTGAGATTCTGTTTGCACATGTCTTATGGAATAGGATCCTTGGTATTGAATTCCTCTGGCTATAGTTTCTCATGGGGATGTCTGAATTTCTCTCTTATAGGAAACTTTCTATTTCTTCCTTTTTTTTTTTTCTTTGGTTTTTGGGTCACACCCGGCAGTACTCAGGGGTTACTTCTGGCTCCATGCTCAGAAATTGCTCCTGGCAGGCACGGGGGACCATATGGGGCACCGGGATTCGAACCGATGATCTTTTGCATGAAAGGCAAACACCTTACCTCCAAGCTATCTCCTGGGCCCCTCTATTTCTAAAATTGTTACTTGACATAAATATTTATCTCATTGTTTAATACGTATCAGGCATTAAATGCCTTCCATTTTCATAATTATCTGAGTCAAACTATGTAATAATCATTTTATTAAGATCAAATGCACATGATTATGTATTTATGACACTTTGTTTTCAAAATTACTTAGTCACTTTTTGTTTTTTTTTCTTCGTGTTTCAGTTAATTCATTCCATTCTAAAATTGTTAAACTTTTTCAATGCATATATTTATATCTATTGACAAAATTTGAGGTATTCAATTGAATTTTTTCAGATACGCTCTTTTACTTTATTGTATGTACTTATAATTCCACAAACCAGATAGTTTTATTCTCTGTGAATTTCTCATGGATTCTATCATCTTGCTTTCACATTTTCTTAATTACTTCAGTTTTATCTGATTTACTATATGAATGCAATATACCACATCGATTATCACATCCTAGAATGTTCTGTTTCTTTATTTAACTATTAAAATCTGTCTTTGTAAAACACTAGAAAATCTTATTTTTTAATTTATTATAATCTCTAGTTCCAGAATCATTTTATATTTACTTTGTTATATATAGATTCACTGACTTTCTTTGAATCCTCTATTAGTTATATGAATATACATAAGACAAATTATTTTCCTTCTTTTTATTTTGTCTCTGTTATTTGTTTAGGTACTATACCACAAAGTGCTCAGGCCTAACTCCTGGCTCTGTGCTTAGAGATAACACTTGGTGAGGCTTAGGAGACATACAGGTTTCTAGGGATAGAAATCTGGGTAGCTGTGTACCAGCCAAGGCCTTATTTGCTTTATTATCTCTACAGTATAAAGTAGATATTTTAAAGTTGTTATTTGGTGGTTCACCAGCTGGTGCTTTCTGGAACATTTTATGGCAGATTACTATTAGTTTTTGTTTTCTTTAAATGAACCATACTCCTTTCTATGTATTGAAATTGGAGGGTGTCTATAAACCAATATTTAGAATATATGAGTAGGTATTCCCCTTGATTTTCATCTAGTAAACAGTTTTACAAAACTCTTGAGTTTGTAGAATCTCTCTGTCCTTGTTAATGGGAATGACTTAGTCTAAACGTAGTCCCAATTCCTATGCTCTGGGACCACCAGTTTCATTATACAGTAATGTTCATGGGATCAAACTCCATGATGTCAGAGATATCAAAGTGCAGATGATAATATCTGAGACATCTGCCTCTGTGCTCTTTGCTTCATACATTGTACTTGGTTAACTTAATTTTGGATAATCAAATAATACAATATTATAGCATAGCTGTGAAATAAGATATACCTATCTCTAAAAGGATTATTTTTAGTATTTATTTTGTGTGTGCCTGTGAAGAGCAAGGTAGCTTAACTGAAACTTACTTAAAAAAATTTTAGTAGAAAGGGAAAAGTGAATGTTCATGAGTGAACATCAGGTCCTGAGAGGGTAAATTAGAAGGAAAGAAACAAGGAGAAAAGCAAATGAGATACATTTTTATGGGAGAGCATGAGCTTGCAATCAAGCCAATTTATATTGATTTAAGTTTTGTATGATTTTTTTTGTTTTTGTTTTTGGGTCACACCCAGCATAGGTCAGGGTTTACTCTTGAATCTGCACTCAGAAATCGCTCCTGGCAGGCTCAGGGGACCATATGAGATTCTGGGATTCGAACCACTGTCCTTCTGCATGCAAGGCAAGCACCTTACCTCCATTCTATCTCTCCAGCCCCTAAGTTCTTTATGTTTAGGAGCCACTTCTGACTGTGCTATGGGTACTATACATAATTTATGTAATTTAACAGAGGTGGCAATTGAACTTGAGTAAATATGGAAGGTAAGCAACTTAACTTTTTATAAGCTCCTTAATTCTCCTTTTAACCTAGCCTTAAATTTTGTTCTATACTGTTCTTATAGCAAAGATAAATTATATCAAATAAAATGAAGATCAATTATTTTAAGAGAATACTAATTTCGATAAAAATAAAATATTTAAAATATATATTATATGTACATATATATGTATGCATGTATGTATATGTATATGCATGTATATATGCATATATTTACAGCTGAGTTATTTTTTGCTACGATACTTCTTCAATTTTATAGATGTCATTTTAGACATTTCAGAAGGACATCTAAATAGGCATGAATGGGTAGAGATTCAACAATGAACACATGCTTCTCTGTGGTCTTCCCTAAGGTTAAAAAAAAAAAACAAGGAATCTAGACAATTACATTATATTTGTTGGACAGCATCCTTGTTGTCCACACTTTTTTAGAAGAACTTTATGCAACTTTCCTTAAAAGCACAGGCATTTATTTTGCCATGAATACTAGGAAAATGAAAACTCTGAAATTGCAGCCAAATTAAATATATTAAAAATGCTGCGGGGCCCGGGAGATAGTTTGCCTTTCATGCAAAAGGTCATCGGTTCGAATCCTGGTGCCCCATATGGTCACCCGTGCCTGCCAGCAGCAATTTCTGAGCATGGAGCCAGAAGTAACCCCTGAGCACTGCTGGGTGAGAACCAAAAAACAAAACAAAACAAAACAAAAAATAGCTGCACTGCACTTGAGCTGAAGCAATAGCACAGTGGTCAGGAATTTGCTTTGCATGTGGTAAACCTGGGAAGGACTTGGGTTTGCTTTCAGCATACCACCTGGTTTTAGTACACCCTGGTTCTGCCAGGACAATTTCTGAACCCAGAGCTTGGAGTAATCCCTGAGAGCCACCAAGTGTGTTCCAACACATCCCAGACATCCCAGACACACACACCACATAACTGAATTTGTTGCATCAACCTTTCCCTTGAGGTTTGTCATCACTTGATAGATTCCAAAACAGCTATATATAGAAGATAATTATTCCTTATGCTTCCTACTCTGATATCTTCTGATGTCATATCATTTTATTATATTATTCTTAGTTGTTTCACTTCTTAAAGCTGTGTCTCTACATTTAGCATTGTAGTTATTTTTTCTTTGTTGTTGTTGTGATACTAGTGTTTGAATGATGAATAGAGAGCAAGAGGATACGGTTATTAAGAGTTAATTTTCCTGTTCATTCTCATTCCTCCCATATACTAAAATTACTATCTTATTCCTTATGCTAGAGAAATCTTACATTCTTTGAAGTTTTTGAAGAAACACATATTGAAATACAGTGACAATCAGTGACACACCAAACAAAGTGAGCTAGAATTATACAAGCCAAGATTATAAACAGAGACTGAGAATCAAAGTTATAACCAGTTTTAGATACATCCAAAAAAAGAAGAAATGAAAATCAGAGAGTTGAGAACAATGTGTTTGCTCTTGCTGTTGAAAATGCTATCATCTTCACACAAACATTCAATTAACAGCACGATGACAGCAGTTGAGGGGTATCTAAGTCTGGAAATAGAAACTGAAGTTCTATGTGTTCAGTTTAATAAGCCCTTCAGTTTTAAAATAATATTTCAAAGATAATGTAGTTAGGAAAAATCAAATTATGCAATCAGAGCTCACTCAAGCTGAATATTTGTTTCTACTTTGAATCTTTCCATGTACCTTGATAAAAATGTTTTATTTGAGAAATAAAAAGTGTATTTATTTATTTTTATTTGGGTTTTATTTTTTGGGCCACACCTGTTGACTCTCAGGAGTTACTCCTAGCAAAACACTCAGAAATTGATCCTTGCTCGGGGGAACCATATGGGACGCTGGGTATTCAAACCGCTGTCCGTCCTAGACTAGTGCTTGCAAGACAGATGTCTTACTTCTAGCGCCACTGCTCTGGCCCAAAAAATATTTATTTAAAATTAAAAATGCATTCATAAGCTTATTATAGTGAACATAATACTAGTTTTAAAGAATATAGACAATCAATAGTTAAAATTAGCAAGACATAAAATGGTTATAAAATAAAAACTTGATTTTATAAAATAAAATCTTTATATGCATACATATATATGTAGACATATAGAATGCCATCTATGGGAAATTAAATATTGCTATACATATTATTGTACATTAAATCTATATATGTATTTAAGTTACACAATACACATACATGCATAAATATATAAAATAACTACAAGATAAAAACTATAAAGACTGATCTATTTATTTAAATTACATTTGAAGAAATATATTTTACACAATTGCTAATGATAGAGTCTTATGGATAATATATTCCAAATATAGCCATACCCAGTGTTCATTTGCATTCACCAATGTCCCATAAATTACTCTCCTTCGCTCCCTATTTTTATTCTTTTAACATGCTTCCTTACATTTTATATAGAATTAATTCTGCATTAGTTCCTCACCTGAATGAATTTACTTTTCATGACCTATCTCACTAAATCCCCGAGAGCCTACTTGTATGATTTCATCTTTACTTAAAGCTGAATAGCATTCCATTGTGTATTAATATCAAAATTTCCTTAGCAACTAAATTTTTTATTCTTGAGTTGCTTCCATAGCTTCACTATCTTAACTGCGAATAGTGCCACAGTTAATATCTGATCACAAATGTCTTTAAAAATTAGTGTCCTGTGACAGGAGTGATAATACAGTGAGAGGGCTTTTGACTTGCAGGCAGCTGACCTAGGATGAACCTCAATTCTATCCCAGTGATGCCCGTCTTCCCATAAGGTTCCCCAAAGCCAGGAGCATTTTCAGAGTGCAGAGCCAGGAGTAACCCCTGAATGTCACTGGGTGTGACCAAAAAAAAAAAAGCAAAAAAAAATTTGCATTAAATAACAAGTGAAAATTAGGATAATAAGAAAATGCAGTTACTATTTTCTTGAGAAGTCTAATTACTAGTTTTCAAATTAGCTCAATCAAGCAACATTCCTATCAACATTGGCTAAGGGATACTTTCACACCACATTCATGCAAACTCTGGTTGTGTTTGTTCTTTTTTTATGGCGCCAATCTCACTGAGGTGAGGTGATAACTATTTGCTCTTTTTATTTGTTATTTTCCTAGTGAATGGGATTAAGATAATTTCTCAAATACCTACTGTGTATATGTATATATTTGAGTAATTGAAATTTATCTCCTTATCCTATTTATTAATGGGGAATTTTTTATTGCTATTTTGATTATGACTTATAAATTTTGGGCATTAAGCATTTTATGAGTTTTAAGAAAATATATTCTCACATTCCATGGTGTCTTTTTATTATAGTCATTGTTTCTTTTTACAGTGAAAAAGATTCTTAATTGTATGTAATCCCATCTGTTTGATTTTGCTTCTTTTTGCTAAGCTAATATCATTGAATCATTAATAATACTTCTAGATTCAATTTTATAAGAAATTCTCGATGTTTAACTAAATGTAATTGATGGATTTGGGGTATTATATTGAGATATTTGATCAATTTTATTGATTTTGCATAGTGTAACGTAGACTAAGTTTAATTTTTATATGTTCTTGATTAATTTTCCCAATTATTTGTTGAATATACCTTTTAATAGAACTCTTTTCTTTTTATACTCTTTGCTCCTTTGACAAAGATGAGTAGTATAATCTAGGAGGAAAGGTCTCTGGACCTGCAGCTATATTATATTGATCTGAGAGTCTGTTTTCATCCCAATATACTCTTTATCACATTATTTCTTGATTTCTATAGCTTCTATTATGACTTACACTTGAGAAAATCTCCAATATTCTTATTTGCCTAGTAAAGATTTTTGTTCTATTTGTGGGTAGTAGTGAAGATGGTTGTGTTGGTTATTACTCCATATATATTTTGACTCATTTGATCTATATCTCTAAATATGCAAATGGAATTTCCATGAGCACTGTAGTGAAACTTTAAAGCACTTCAGGTCGATAATAATTCTGAAAATATGATCATTCCAAATCAGAAACATTATAGATATTTAATTAATTTCTAATATATTTTCTCATAATGTTTGTATAAATTTTGAATTATAATTTATATAATCTAAAAATAGTGATACTTTGACTTAATATCTAGCAGTCCATATTCCTTCAAAATCTAGTTCTAATTCTATCTAAATAATTTTCAATATTATATTTTGATAGTTTTAAGAAAAATAATACTTATAAGAGTGGTAAACCTTGCCTTATACCCCATCTAAGGAGATAGTTCCAGTTTTTCAACATGAAATTTGATGTTATCTGTGGAATTATGTAATAAGATTTTAATTATATAAAGGAAAGATCTTTTTGATGTTATCTCTGCATCTCCTAATACAATCATATGATTATTATCTTTCCTTGTACTGAAGTGCCATATTACATTGATTACCTTATGTATGTTAAGCTATAATTGCATCACTGAAATAAAGCTTACATGATAATTTTGTATTATAATTATAATTCTGGATATGATTATGTATCAACTGGAGGTATTTTAAGAATCTAAGCTCCTCTTGAAGTTTGTAATTATTTTAAACTTGAAATTTACAAAGATGTTCTGTCATGATATGATCATAGTGACAATATCAATGAAAATTAAAATATACAATTGAACCTACATAAAATTTAAAATGTCCTTCACAGCAAAATAAACTCAAGTTATAATAAATCTATGAAAGGATGAAAATAAATGACTGATATCCAATGTCTAAAAAGCACTCATAAACTCAATGACAAAGATTCAAATGAAAGTGGATTATTTTTTCATGCTAAGTGAAATAAATCAAAGGAAGAGGGGAGGGTATAGAATAATTTCACTCATCTCCAAGATATAAAAATAGAGTGTGAAAAATAAAAGCACAAAGACAACACAAATTATATGGTAAGGGAACATCTGGACAAATTAAGCTAAGTAATAAAGTATTAATCATGATACATTTTCAGTAATAGTGTTGCCAAAGGTGCCTAAAATGAAAATGAGAGACACACACAGAGAGAGAGAGAGACAGAGAGAGAGAGAGAGAGAGAGAGAGAGAGAGAGAGAGAGAGAGAGAAGGAGAGAGAGTCTACTATAGAGTATCTATCATAGAGGCAGGCTGTTAGTATGTAGAAAAGGGAGGGAGACTTTTGAAATTTGATGGTGGGAAATGAACACTTCAAAATAATGGGTGTTAGAATATTTTATTTGTGACTGAAACTCAACTATAAAAGCTTTTTAATTCTGTCTCTTAAAGTGGTTTAAAATAAAAAAAATTAAAAACCCTTAATAGCATCATCAAAAAGTATAGTGAGAAGATGAGAAGACACTTTACAGATGGCCAACAGGTATACAAATATGTGGTCATCAGACTTCATGATGAGAAAAGTATAAATCAACTAGCCACTGAGATATGATCTCGTGCCAGTGATAATGGTCCATATCAAAATGTCTCTCCCCTTGTGTTGGTGGAAATAGAACACAAATAGGAGTAGAAATACCATATGATCCAATAATATTGTTTCTTGTTCTTTGTACCAAAATGTAAAAACATTAATACAAAAACATGTGCATGCAATTATGGTTATTGTAGCACATAGTACACACAATAATAGGATATGAAAATATGAAACAATCATGTACAGATGAAAGGATCAAGAAACTGTGATATATATATACATATATACATATAAATTCCATGCAACACTCTTCATAAATAATTTCATAAATAAATTAAGTTTAATTTAATCACTGTAAGATACACAATTACAAAGTTGTGCATATTTAAATTTCAGTTTTATAATGTACAATACACTTCACCAGACTTATCCAATGCACATTCCCTGCCATCCATGTCCCCAGTTTTCCTCCTGCCTCCTTCCCCCACCCCTCTCCTCTACTTATATTTGTTGTAGACATTTTTTTTCCTCTCCTCTGTCTCTCTTTCTTGGACACTATGGTTTGCAAACTGCCACCAGAGGAATATTATGCCTATTTATTTGTCTCCTTTCAGCACCCATTTCTTGCTCAGAGTGATCATTTCTAACTCTCATTGTCATAATGATTCCTTCTCTTCCCTAGTCACACTTTCCTGCTCCCTGTGGCAAGCTTCCTACCATGAACTGTTTCTCCTGGTCTTCATCTCTACTGGCTTTGAATATTATTAACATATTTTTTATCACACAAGTGAGTGCAATCATTCTATGTCTATCTTTCTACCTCTGACTCATTTAGCTCAGACTGCAACTCAGAGTATGAATAAAACTATTCACTTTTCCACAGCATGAATGAAACTAGAGAATATAATACTGAGTCTATTAATTCAGAAGGAAAGGAGAAAATACAGGTGGCGTCTCTCATGGGTGGTGCTTAAGTAGAGGCATAGCAACAAACAGTTAAAGGTCATACTATGGAAGAACTGATCCACTTATTTGACTATGATCCACTAGCTGGGATGGAGGATTTAAGAGAGATATTATGAATTTGAAGGAAATAAAATTATTCACTGGTAATAGTATGGTTTTGGAATTATGTGCAAGGGAAGCCATCATTAACAGTATTATAAATCACAGAATTACAATCAATAAAAAACCTAAATGATAAATAAATAATTAAGTCTATTTTGCCCGATATAATTATGGCTTGTTGAGGTAAATTTTCATCGTAAAATTTGTTTCCCAGTCATGTATAGCTTCTATTTACCTGTTTCCTTAAATGTATTTTTTATAGACAGCAAAGTGTTGGGTTTTTGTCTTCATATCCATTATGGCTCTCCATGCTTCTTTTCTGGTGAGTTCAGGCCACTTAAATTCAGTTAGGTAATTAAGATGGAGGAATCCAATGCCATGTATAGTAGATCTTGAGTGCTTTATAATTTTTTTTCATCTAGTGCTTATTTTAAACCGGATTTAAGGCTATTAAATTCTAAAATAGCTGCTTGACTATGAGCTATGCATTATCTTATCAAATATAAATAACAATCCAGTTGCATAGATTATTCTTGAAGAAATGTTTATAACATTATTTTATTAAAATATATCCCAGTATTTGTTCTGATCTCTGTAGTTGCATTTGATAATTGTGGTATTAGTGATATGGGATTTTGTTTGTATGTCAGCCCTATCCTTTTTGATGTTGCTGTTCTTGGTTTTTGGCCACACCCTGTGTTGCTCAGGGATTACTCCTGGCTCTGTGCTCAAAAATTGCTCCTAGGGGCTGGAGAGATAGCACGGAGGTAGAGCATTTGCCTTGCATGCAGAAGGACAGTGGTTCAAATTCCGGCATCCAATATGCTCTCTGGAGCCTTACAGGAGTGATTTCTGAGCATAGAGCCAGGAGTAACTCCTGAGCACTGCTCAGTGTGACTAAAAAAAGAAAAAAAAAGAACAAAAAGAATAAAAAGAAATCACCTCTGGATTGGGGGACCATATGGTACTCAGGGGATAGAACCACGATCCATCCTAGGCTAGCGAGCACAGGGCAGAACTTATGCTCTGCATCACTGCTCTGGCCCCTGTAAGTCCTATCTTAAATGTTACTGCTTATATTCAAAACTTTGTATTTGACTTTTGACATTTTATTTCAATGTGTTTTGCTATTTATATATTTGGAATTATTTTATTTGATATTATTTTGGTTTGGGAGCCATATCCAGTAGCACTCAATGGTTACACTGGGATCTGAGGTCAGAAATCCCCTAGCAGGCTCAGAGGATCATATGTGATGCCAGAGATCAAACCAGATCAATGGTCAGCAAGGTAAACACCCACATAATATGCTGTTGCTTAATGTTATTTCTGTGATTACTAGATTTTTGTCAATTATGTCTGTCTATTCCTCAAGTACTCTCATAATTTTAATATTACTTCTTCTTAACTCATCCCATAGTTCTCTGTCAAAATGCTTATTTCAGTTCAAATTTTTCTAACTTTATATTAAGGAAATTTTCTGCAACTTAACTTTGAGATCAATTATTCTTCAGCTGTTCTTACTCTAATGCTAAGGTTTTTTCCCTTTAGGGTGTTTTTCCCACCTACCATACTTTTCAGTTCTGTCACCTCTCATTTTCAGTCCCATATTTTCTTGTGCTTTGTTGACTATCTACACCATTTACTTGCATCATATTAAAATGTCATCATCTAGGTATCTCCAAAGTCATTTTCTGGAAGGGTACAGAATTGCTGGACAGTGGTAGAGTAAATTATTTGTTGTTAACCTGCAGCTTCGCAGATTGGCGTCTGTAGAAAAAAACTTTTCTCCCAAAAACTCCATTTAGTGAAACAGGCAAAAAACAAAATCTTTCAGAAGTAGAGAATGAAAATATTCTCATTACAAAATAAAATGTGGATTCGGTGCAATAATATAGCAGGTTCGGAGGACTCCCAAAATTTCAGCTTGCGACCCTCTAGTGCCGCCCACACAGAACTGAATGGCTCTAAGATATCTAATCAGAAAGCAGATCATATGACTTGGTTCCACCTCTGCAAAAGGGCTTAATTTTAATGTATTTTAAATGTACTGTTTTATACTATTGTTGTGACTCCCACATTAAGTATTTTAGTGGAACCTGGGAGAGCCACGTGCAAGGCAAGTGTAAATTGCTCCTGGATCATGGGACCATATGGGACGCTGGCAGATGGAACCCAAGTTCTTCCTGGATCGGTCTCATATAAGGGAAATGCCGTACCGCTGTGCTATTGCTCCGAACCCCCTGCTACTCTTTCTTTCTTTCTTTTTTTTTTTTTTTGTTTGTTTTTGGGTCACACCCGGCAGTGCTCGGGAGTTACTCCTGGCTCCATGCTCAGAAATTGCTCCTGGCAGGCACGGGGGACCATATGGGGCACCGGGATTCGAACCGATGAGCTTTTGCATGAAAGGCAAACGCCTTACCTCCATGCTATCTCCCGGGCCCCCTGCTACTCTCTTTTAGGGCATCCCGAATTCTCAGGCGCCAGACAGGATCGGATGCTCCCATCTTGCCAGTTCCTGCTAGCAACCGGAAATTAGTTCTGCAAAGTGCCTATGGCCCCTAGGGAAGCACATCTTACTAAGCCCTCTTGAGGACCCAGACTTCCAATTCAGCACTTCATCAGTTTGGTGAGATTTATACTTCTTTCTTGTCTGCTAGATTCTGAAGTGAGGGTGTAATTTTGCAGTTTGCATGCAGTCGATCTCTAAAATAACTGGCTGTTTATTCCATTTCTCCTATTCCCAATCTCACAGGTATAATACCTATGTTTAAGAGTATTATGCATTTATGTTCACATGTTCTAAATAGTTATAAGCATGCATTCTGCCTTGCATTCATGGTTTAGCTACAGAACATATGAGCCTAAGATCCTGATCTACTTTAAATTTTTGCTTCTAACACTATCTGAGTGACATTTAAAGTTACTTAAGCTCTAATATTCTGCATCATCTTTCATGAATAATGAAAAATAATTTTAGACTTCTAAAGTAGTTACAAGGAAGGAAATTGATTATATCAAGTAGTTATTAACACATTGGTGCTGGTACTGTAATGTGTGTTAATTAAGTAACATTCAAGTGTGAACCATAGGTGGTATATAACAGCATCAATATATTAAACTGGCATCAAAAAAGTTAGATGTGATAATAGAACACATTTGCTGACTATTTAATTGTTCCTAACCACTAAGATTTCATAAAAATATACTCACTTAATCATAACAATTACCTAGAACATATATTCTACTACTTTCAGAATATAAATTATATAAAATATAAAAACCAATGATTTATATATATATTATAATGTTTCTACATTAATCTATAATCTATTAACATATCTTGGGAAGTATAGCTACTCACAGATATTTATATTGAAAGTTTAGGAAATTTACCTAAACTTTATTTAGATATCCTAATTTATTTGTAACAAAGATAAATATTAATGTAGTTACAGTTTATCAACATTTTTCTATATGTCTTGTAGAAAGTAAACAATATGAAACATCAACTGCAAAAAGGCACCATGGCTGCCATCAGACACATCTTGAAGTCCAAGATTGGCATAAAGAGGACTAAGTTCAATAATCACTAGTCCAACTGCTATAACAAAATTAAACAGAAGTGGAGGAAACACAATTATTTAGCACTGTGTGTGCAGAAGTTTGAAAAGTCATATTTTGGTGCCTAACTAGATACTAGAAGACAAACACTTGCTGTCCAGTGGCTTCTGGAAGTTCCTGTTACATAACAACATCAAGGAACTTGAAGTGTTGCTCATGGACAACAAATCATAAGAACACTTATATTGTCTCATCCAAGAATCTCAAAGAAATTTTGGAAAGAGCAACCCAACTAGGCAATGGAGTCACTATCTCAATGCCAGACTGTGCAGTAAAGAAAATGTGTAAACAGTCTTTGACACATGCAATAAAATGGTAAAATCTCTTCCCAAAATAGTATTTTTTTTAATATTTTATTTTAACACCTTGATTACATACATAATCGTGTTTATGTTTCAGTCATGTAAAGAGCACCACCCATCACTTGTGCAATGTTCCCATCACCATTGTCCCAAATCTCCCTCCCAAAATAGTATTTTTGTTATAGTTCTTATTTGCTGTTGATTTTAAAACCAGAGGTCTTTTCATCAGTATTGTAATATAAATGTATCCAATCTCATAGATTAACAGAATTTTATAAGTGAATAACTTTCAAGCAAATTGTTATGAAAAAATGGTGGATGTAATATAAATGAGTTACAACTTAAAGGAAGAGTTCTATTTGAGACTGGTTTATGATAGCATCAGAATATTTAAAGAAGTACGTTTCAATGACAATACTGTAAAATATAGTGACTATATTTTATAAATAAACACAAGGTTATAGACTTTTACATACTCTGAAGTAATTACTGGGGGAAATTTACATAGTTTCACATAGACATTTCTCATGGATATTATCTCAAGGTCTTGATACAAATGAGAGATAGGTCATGGTAATCCTGATCATCAACAATAAACCTTTATTATCTCTTAAAAGTCATTTGTGTTGCAAAATACTGCTTAGATTTCTAAAAGTGTGTGCATTCTAAAAAAATTCATTTCCAAGGAGAAAAATGGAGGAGAATATAACAGATGGGGGGCATTATTTAACTAAGTAGGTATTAAGATCACAAAGTTTTCTAATAAATGTTGCTATACAAAGCATTTTTTAAATTCATTTCCAAGGAGAAAAATGGAGGAGAATATAATAGATGGGGGCATCATTTAACTAAGTAGGTATTAAGATCACAAAGTTTTCTAATAAATGTTGCTATACAAAGCATTTTTAATGTTGCAGAGGTAAAGTCAAGTGTACATGCTCAACAATTTTTTATCTGTGTCATTTTTTTAAATTTTACTCTTTGACTTTTAAGTGGAGATGGAGGCATGGAGGCTGATATAGACAATATATATTGAAAAGGTCACAAAAGTTGAAATCTGGTATCAATAAAACTAAATTTTAAATCCTTTCAACCCATTCCCCAAGTAAACTTTCAAAGATATTCAAGGATTTGGTGTGAAGGGCTCAAAGTAAGTTCCATCATTTCTCTCATGAGTGATTTTTGAGAAGCTGTTTGTAGAATAAATATATGCCTGGAAATACAGGTGTTGAGGTAACTAGTTATAATTGGCTGTATGCCTGTAACTCATGGGAGCAGTCTGACTTGGAAATACAGATTTGTGAACCATCTGTGAATAGAAATGTCATTAAAGAGGATGGAATATACTTAGGTGTAGATGATAAGGGAAGGATGAGAAGAAAGAAAATTTACAATAATTCTGTGGTTAAAAGCATTGTTCTAAAATGTCACAGAAGTTCATTCAAACTTAAATCACCAAAATGAATCTCTTAAACACTTGAAGTATATCTTCTTTAAATCTGTTTGCCCTATGCTATTTCAGGGCTTTGGAAACATTAATTTGATGATTCTTCATTTAAGACAATTTTTCTCCCATTGGATTTCACATTTTTCTTCAACTATAAACTTTATATCTATCTGGCATTGCTTTTAAAAATAAATGTCTCCTTTAGTATTTTCTGAGATTAAATTAAGTATATCTGCAAAATTGTAACACAACAGACATAACTTTGTTTGGGGCTTCAAAGATATAATCAATTTATTTTTCTTTTTAGTTTTTGGGCCACACCCGGTGATATTCAGGGTTCTCCTGGCTAAATGCTCAGAAATCGCTCCTGGCTAGTGTGGACCATAGAGGACCTGGGTAATGACTTAACACTTGTGCCACTGCTCTGATTCCTCTCTTGATTTTAATAAAAATAGTAGTTTATTTCTCTTGCACAAAATGAGAGCCATTTTAATTTATCATTTTTTATTTGAGGATTGGATCAATCTCAGCTGTTATGAAGATTTGCTCTTGGCTCTGTACTTAAAGAACATTACAAAAAGTTCAAAATGAATTATATTCAGTGCCAGGGGTCATATATGGATGCACCATGTGCTAGGCAAGTGCTTTAACCCTGTTTAATCTGTCTAGCCACCTATTAAATTTAAAGTACTTCAAATGCAACTCATTTAAAATTATCCTGATTTGCTTTTTAATTTACTAAATGGAATAGTATCTATACCTATACAAATATAAACCAAGTTATTATACAAAAACCTGAGTGCACTACATATCCATGTATTTATATGCATATACATGTGTATATGTACATGTTTGCAACTTTACTCTCAATACACTTTAGGAGCATTCAAAAAATTATCTGTTGTAAAATATTTCTTAGAATATCATTATTTTTTATACCAAATATTTTGTGAATGTATCAAAGTAATACCTGCTCTATTGTTAATATCTTAAAACCCCTTTTTCTCAATATTTTATCCTACAAACTCTAACATAATTCTACAGTTATATCACTTCATGTATTAAAATCATGTATTTATATAATTATGCCTTGATATAGAGTCAAAACTTTAAAAATGACATTTAAATGTTAGCAGTTCAGTCCAGTAAAACAAATGGGCCTATTTTGGGTCCTAAAATTATGTGAATCACACTCTTCCATGGAAGAATAAGTTGTTCAGCTCTTTAAAAGTTTATCTAAACATCTAATTGTTATAACCATTGTCCATGTTCTCAACTAGGAGTTATGTGTAAATTAATAAAGATAATTGTTTTAAGTCATCTTCAACTTACTATTCTTTCTGTGAAATAAAAAACTATAAGCAATGACAATTTCCTTTGCAATTTCTTGCATAAAAATTAATTGTAAGCAGACTTTTATGCACTGAAGTTGAAAATTTAGATGAATGAATTTGGTAACCTTGAAAATTCTATTTACAATTATATTGATATTTAAAAGAAAAGCAACAGATAAAAAGACTGGGAAAGATAATGTATGACTGTAGTTGTCGATAGTGAATATAGATATAGATTACATGGCAAGGGTCAGATGAAGTATTTGTATATGTATTTGAATTGTTACTTTATAAATCATCTAGAAACTATTGTGCAATGGTTTGGTATATAATAAAATATTATTGATATTAGAATAAAATATGAAAAGACAGGAAAAATAAAAATAGAAGTCAAATGAGATAGGAACATATTTTATGTGACTGGATAGGAGGTCAATGCAATAAAGTAAAAGACGATTTGTAAAATAACATATGGTTAATTAAATATTGGATGAAATTTGTTTTTTTTTAATTTTCTTTAAGTCAAATCTGGTGGTGTGTAGGGTTAACAGCTACCTGTACACTCAGGGATCAATTTAAATGAGATTCAGAGTAGCATATGGAGTATTAGGAAGAAAACTAGGTTAAACATACAAGCACCATTCTCATTATACAATCTTTCTGGAAGCACCATTCCCATTATAAACTTATTCTGAACCCTAAAATCATTGAAATGTGTAAGCCTTTGAAGGTTGAAAGCAGAATAACTATTATTGCTAGTACAAAAGTAGGAAGTTAAGTGCATACCAATAAAAATAGTTGAAAAACTTGAAAATACTTTTTAAGAAAATGTTTCTACTTCAAGTTACGTGATAAGCCAAAAGCCCACAGAAAACCAATTTATAAGAATATTGAAACATCTTTCTATATTGTATATGAACCAATCAGCCTCATTATTGTTTCTGCTGGGAAATCAAAATTCTCAATTTCTCTGTTATATAAAATTTGTTAGATCTGTTCCTGCACTAAAAATGAGTGTTTAAAAAATGTTTGCTGCCAAAATTTAATATGTTCTGAACTTATTTAATAATTTACAATAGTTTTAAATTAATTTTCCTATATATTTCTATGTCTTTCAGGCAATCTGTTAAACATTACTGTCAAGTGCCTTCATGTTTGAAAGACAAACATTAAAGCTACTATATAAATTAACACACAAAAATCAATGGCCTTTCTATACACCAATAGTAATAAGGAAGAAATGAACATTAAGAAAACAATCCTATTCACAATAGTGCCACAAAAACTCAAAGATCTTGGAATCAACTTGACTAAAAATGTGAATGACCTATACAAAGAAAACTATAAAACTCCATTTCAAGAAATAAGACAGGACACACGGAAATGTAAACACATACCCTGCTCATGGATTGGCAGGATTAACATCATTAAAATGGCAATATTCCCCAAAGCATTGTACAGATTTAATGCGATCCCTCCAAAGATACCCATGACATTCTTCAAACAAAGAAGTGGATCAGGCACTTTTGAAATTCATTTGGAACAATAAACACCCTAGAAAAGCTAAAGCAATCATTGGGGAAAAGAATATGGGAGGAATTACTTTCCCCAACTTTAAACTGTACTACAAAGCAATAGTTATCAAAACAGCATGGTATTGAAATAAAGGCAGGCCCTCAGATCAGTGGAATAGGCTTTAATACTCAGAGAATGTTCCCCAGACATACAATTACCTAATTTTTGATAAAGGAGCTAGAAATCCTAAATGGAACAAAGAAAGCCTCTTCAACAAGTGGTGTTGACACAACTGGCTAGCCTCTTCCAAAAAATTGAACTAAGACCCCCAGCTTACATCATGTACGAAGGTAAAATCCAAATGGATGAAAGACCATGATATCAGGGGGCCGGGTGGTGGCGCTGGAGATAAGGTGCCTGCGCTAACCTAGGATGGACCACGGTTCGATCACCCGGTTCCCCATATGGTCCCTCGTGCCTGCCAGGAGCGACTTCTGAGCGAATAGCCAGGAGTAACCCCTGAGCGTCACCAGGTATGGCCCAAAATCAAAAACAAAAAAACAAAACAAAACAAAAAAAGACCATGATATCAGACCCGAAACCATAAGATATATAGAACAACACGTAGGCAAAACACTCCAGGACATTGAGACTACAGGCATATTTAAGGAGGAAAATGCACTCCAAGCAAGTGAAAGCAGAGATTAACAGATGGGAATATATTAAGCTGAGAAGCTTCTGCACCTCAAAAGAAATAGTGCCCAGGATACAAGAGGCCCCCACTGAGTGGGAGAAACTATTCACCTAATACCCATCAGATAAGGGGCTAATCTCCAAAATATACAAGGCACTGACAGAACTTTACAAGAAAAAAACATCTAATCCCATCAAAAAATGGGGAGAAGAAATGGACAGGCACTTTGACAAGGAAGAAATACAAATGGCTAAAAGACACATGAAAAAATGCTCCACATCACTAATCATCAGGGAGATGCAAATCGAAACAACTATGAGGTACCACCTCACACCAGAGATTGGCACACATCACAAAGAATGAGAACAAGCAGCGTTGGAGGGATGTGGAGAAAGAAACTCTTATCCACTGCTGGTGGGAATGCCATCTAGTTCAATCTTTATGGAAAGCAATATGGAGATTTCTCCAAAAACTGGAAATCGAGCTCCCATACGACCTAGATATACCACTCCTAGGTATATACTCTAGGAACACAAAAATACAATATAAAAATCCCTTCCTTAAACCTATATTTATTGCAGCACTATTTACCATAGCAAGACTCTGGAAACAGCCATGATACCCTTCAATAGATGAATGGCTATAGAAACTGTAGTTCATATACACAATGGAATATTATGCAGCTGTCAGAAGAGATGAAGTCATGAAATTTTCCTACACATGGATGTACATGTAATCTATTATGCTGAGTGAAATAAGTCAGAAAGAGAGAGAAAGACGCAGAATTGTCTCACTCATCTATGGGTTTTAAGAAAAATGAAAGACATTCTTGCAATGATAATTTTCAGACACAAAAGAGAAAAGAGCTAGAAGTCACAGCCCACCTCATGAAGCTCAACACAAACAGGGATGAGTTTAGATAGAGAAAAAACTACATTTTGAACTATCCTAAGAATGAGAATGTATGAAAGAAATAGAAAGTCTGTCTAGAGTACAGGCGAAGTTTGGGTGGGGAGAAGGGAGATTTGGGACTTTGGTGATGGGAATGTTGCACTGGTGATGGGTGGTGTTCTTTACATTATTGAAACCCAAACACAATCATGTATGTAATCAAGCTATTTAAATAAAATAAAAAAGGAAAAAAAAGCTACTATATAAACTATAGTATAACTGATATATTTTACTTATAAATATTTGAGCTATTTTTAAGCTTACCTATATGAATAACAGGAGTATATATTTTCATACAATACTTAAATATCTATTTATACATAAATACATAAATATCTATATATAAATACATAAATATCTATTTGTTGAAATGTGCATGATATCATCATAAGTAAGGAAAAAGATATGCATGATAAATTTGGAAAATGTCTCAATTTTTGTACTATTTTTGTACTTTTTGTAGTATTTTTGTACTATTTTAAGAATAGTACAATTTTTTCACAGTGTATAATTTAAAGAAGATTATAACCCATAAATATGAATAAGGAGATAATAACATAAAGCAGATACTCAAATATGCCAGGACAGAGTAAATAGCATTTCATCATACAAGATGTGAGTGGTAATTCTGAGGTAATATTTCTATTTGAATTACATAGGAAAAAAATCAATGGACAAAATAGTTGTGAGAGACTTGGAAATTAGTATAATGCATTTATTATTAATTTTATGTATATATGTTTCTATTTATTTTTGGTCTTTGAGTCACATATAAGTAAACACTGACTAATGATGGAAAAATACCAAATTGGTACATCACAATAAAGTTTAAGGTAACCTTTCCTGCTGAAAAATAGAATTACTTTTAAAATCAGTTTTTGAAAAATTTATTCCTTGGTTATTGAAAATTATATTTATGTCAAATATATGTAAGGATCACTGCTAATTATCTCCTAATAGCTCACTCAACACAAAACATTAACTACAAAGCAATTTGGTGTGGAGGTGTAATGGGTACTTCTGGTGAAAAAACATACATACATAAAATTGAGGTTATAGTAAGATACCTGATATTTATTAATTCAATATCCTTACATTAGAAAAAAAAGATCCCATTTTTTAGTGCTTCCAGAGTGTTAAGCAAATAAACACCAGAATAATATATTCATTAATTCTACAACACTAATGACTAATTGTGTAGCTGATTCTGTTTAAACTTTCTGAGAAAATCTTCATGATTGTTTTTGTCCCTGCTTTTGCTTCCATAGACTTTCTCTCTTTGACCTTTGGGTCTCACCTGGAGAAACATTGGGAAGTAATATACTTTCTGGAGTTATAAATATAGAGATGAGATCACTTTAAGAGGTTTACAAAAGCCATGCAGCTTAGTTGGGCTCCAACAATACAGTTACTACTAGCCTCGACAGTTGCTCCAGCAATTCCTATTTTTGTTGACTTCAACTTAGTTCTGTGGGGTAATGATAACAAAAATTGAATACTCCTGTTTTTACTTTGGGAGGGGAGGTAGTTGGGCATAAACAATGGAGCCCAGGATAACTCTTTGCTCTGCACTCATAAATCACTTATGATGGGTTTGGGGAACCATATAGGGTGCCAGGTACCTAAATTACATCAGCCTCCTGTAAGGTAAGCACCCTATTGCTGTACTATCGCTCCAGCAAATTGAACACTTTTCTCTTTAAAACTTATATATATATATATTATATATATTATATATATCAAATATATATAGTTTTTGGGCCACACCTGGTGATGCTCAGGGGTTACTCCTGGCTATGTACTCAGAAATCGCTCCTGGCTTGGGGGACCATATGGAATGCCGGGGATCAAACATCGGTCTGTCCTAGGCTAGCACATACAAGGCCGATGCCTTATCGCTTGCCTCACCGCTCTGGCCCTTTATTAAGGCATTTTTATACCACTTTTACTTATTTCCCCTAAATTATCATTGTCAGAAGGACTGAGTGGGAAGAGCACACACTTAATCTGTCTTCAAACTGAGGAGCTCTAAATTCTATTTAAACAAACATTTGACAAAAAGATAAAAGAAAAAAAAAGAAAAACTGCTGCCTATAGCATAACTTTCTGTTAAGATTAACTATTTATTGTTTTAACCATAATTAGTTGAGATTAGGAGTGGAGATTTATTTTTTCCATTACAGATTAATGTTTTCCTAGTCCCTGAATGTGAATAGAATTACTAAAAGTGAAGTCCTAAGATCACATGTTTATTTCTTTTTCTATCTCTTGAAAAACAATGCATAAACATTTCCATGTCATAGAACAACAACAAAAAAAA
>PVKC010013606.1:0-22832 GCA_004027635.1 Crocidura indochinensis | reverse complement strand
ACACCCAGTGACGCTCAGGGGTTACTCCTGGCTATGCGCTCAGAAGTCGCTCCTGGCAGGCACGGGGGACCATATGGGAACCGGGGGATCGAACCGTGGTCCGTCCTAGACTAGCGCAGGCAAGGCAGCAGGCACCTTACCTCCAGCGCCACCGCCCGGCTCCCTCTATATACATTTCTAACATTAAAAACTTGAAAAAAAAAACTCACTTGGAGGTGAATATCTAGGTTAAATCAACCATAATATTCATTCAAAGGGCCCTGCTACAGTCATTAAGCAAGATAAAGATGAAAATAATTTTACAATACAAAAGGTACTACTGAGATGAAAACACATATTACAGTGTTTATATTTTACTAAAAACAGCCTTCTAGGCAGTTTTCCCTATTTTTAAAAATGAGGCACCATTATTTACAAAAATGTTAATATTAATATTTCAGTGGTATAATGCCATTGCTCATCCCCACCATCAGAGTCATTATGTCTCTCTAATACTGTCTCTTGTTACCTGCCCCACCTCCTGCAGCTCTCTTCTCCACTTGCAATAAAAGACTTAGTTCTAAAGGCAAACTCACAGTCTGTTTTCATTGGCCATTATCTGTTTCTTGCTTAGTTTCTATATATTCCATTTATGACTGAGATTATTTGTTATTTGTCTTTCTAACTCACTTTACTTAGCAGAACACTCTCCAATCAAAGTTGTAGTGAAACATATGATTTCTTCATTTCACATAGCTGAGTAATACTCCACTGTATAGCACAATTTCTTTATCCATTCCTTTGTTATTTGATATTCAGGTTGTTTCCAGATCTTCACAGGGTAGGCAATCTTAAAAATCTTCATTGTTAAGGTTTTCTTCGCAAGACAGATATTACCTGTTTAAATGTAAGCTACTCAAGTAGTTTGCAAGGAAGATTGGAACTTTAAACAAAGGCTATTATGATTGAGTTCAGCTCCAAAATAGTCATTGTGTTGGAAAAAAATGGGTCAGGAATTGTACTTTAAGGATGAAATAGATGAAATCACTTTTCTTGAGGAAGAAGTCACATTCAATATAATACTGAAGACAAATGTGATCTTTTTAAAGAAAATGGGTGTGGAATACAACTGAATAAATTAACTTGAGAGTGATAGAGTCTTAATTTAAAGTGAAATTGCTGGCCATGAGAAGTCAGTTGATTAAGCAAAACTGGAGGAAGTAACCATGTTTGTAATCTAACTTGTCTCTATGTCTTCAAATAAAGCAAACAGACTATGGGAGATTTCTGAATGACTTAGTGACAAAATTTTAACATCCTTATCGTTATTAAATTTAGAAACTTTTGTTTTTTGGTTTTTCAGGCCACACCCGTTTGATGCTCAGGCTGGCTAAGTGCTGCACTTAGCCAGTGATGCACCTGGCTAAGTGCTCAGAAATTGCCCCTGGCTTGGGGGGACCATATGGGATGCCAGGGGATCAAACCACGGTCCTTCCTTGGCTAGTGCTTGCAAGGCAGACACCTTACCTCTAGCGCTACCTCGCCAGCCCCAAATTTAGAACTTTTAAAGTTATTTAAACACAGCCAAATATCTTAGTATATACATTTTAGTAATTTAGATATTTAAGGCATACAATATAAAAATAGAATCATTTAAAAATATTTTTAAATAGTTCAAAAATTTATTGTGATTCTTCATTTAGTATTTCATGTCAATGATTTAGCATCACTTGTATCCATCACTTGAGCACAGTCTGAAAAATCTAAAATTATTTTTACATAATTGTATTTGCATCTGTTGAATCTAGATAAGATATAGTTAACATATAGTTAAGATATATATTATATATTTATCTTTTTAGTTATGAGCCACATCTGGTGGTACTCAGGGTTTATTTCTGGCTCTGCACTCAAGCATCACTCCTAGAAGGTTTGGGGGACCATATGGGATGCTAAGGATCATGCCAAGGTTGGCTATATGCAAGGAAAGTATCCTACCTGCTGTACTATATAGCTTTCGCTTAGATATAGTACATGTAAGAATTGGATTATTCCTATTTTTCATCTGTCATATGTAAAATACATATGTTTACTTCCAGAACTTCAGATTCTGACTTACTGAAGAAGTGTCCTTAGAAAAGAAATTCCGTTAAAATAAGGTCATTAATCTGGTTGACCTGGGTCCTTATGAAAAGGGGTAATTTAGAGTTAGATAGGCTTTCTAGAAGAATGTGTAGGAACAAAAAATTGCCATCTGCATGCCAAGAAGATTAGCCTAAAACAGTTCCTTCTCTCTCAGCCTCAGATGGGACCAATCTTGTGTATATTTCGGTTTCAGAATTAAAGTTTCCTGCATTGTGAGACAATGCCTTTTAGTTGTTTAAACTGCCCCATTTGTAGTACTTTGTAATGGCAGCACTAGCAAATGAATATAAACACTTTCCATTTCTCCCTGAAAAAAAACATTTGTACATAAAGTACAGAGATTTTTATTCCTTAGTTCATCACATGCTATTATCTTGCACTAAGACCTCTGTGTGAAAAGAAAATGGGAACAGCAAGATGCTAAGAGGTCAAGAGTAGGCAGGCAGAGTTTATCAATAGAAAAAATGGTGGGTTGGGGGCTAGAGGTTTCTATTCTGAATTTTAATATAATTCTGAACTTTAGTGAAAACTCCATCAAAAACTCAGAGAGTGTTCCCTCATCTCTTGCTATCATGGCTTAAAGGAATAATTTAGGCCAATAAATGAAAAAAAAAAAAAGAATTATAGTCATTGTATGTCTAAAACTGAGATCCGAATCTCTTCTGTGTGGTTAAAGCACAATTGTGAGAGTGGACCATGAGCTTATGAGCAATAGGTAAAGTCTCTTCAGCGGAACATAGGTTTATGGCTAAATAAGTAAATTCTAAATAGGTAAGTCATCATATGTAAAGCTGACTCCCCAGCTTCTCTTTTAAGAAATTGTTATTGTTTCTTTTTACAAGATAAATGTTTTTCTGCCACCTTTCTTTAGTCTGTCTAGGAATCCCAGGTACTTCATGGTGATTTCTAAAAGGCAAATTTGGAGTATTTTAAGCTCTCTTGTACCCAGCAGATCTGTGCAGCAGAGTTTGACTCTGGTAGGAGTTACAATTGTTACCATCCCATTAATGGGTAATATGCGCAGGGATAGGTTAGATTGCCTCCATTATTCAAGGAGCTCTGTGTGCCTGGTAGCAACAATTACCAAGACACATAAATACAACAAAGTTAATTAAAATGTTAGCTGATATAAATAACCCAAGGTTATTGAACATTGTTCCATTTTAAATTAATAAATACGCAAAGGTAATGTTTATAATTAAAGCTATAATTTATCTTCATGCTCTGTTTGTTTAATAGCAGTGGTAATATAACGCTACATGCAGAAATGCAGTAATAGATTTGTTTAGCACTGACATTATAAACAAATGTCTCAGTCTATTTATTCTAAGTTATGATACAGATTCTTTTCACATGCATCTGATGGCCTTTAAACCATTTAAAATGAACTGCATTAACGTAATCTAATCTTGATACTGAACATAACATTTCAGTTTGAATTATCCTGAATCCATGATCCATTTTATTACTCACAAAGCACTTTATACATTTATGATAATGGCAAACCTTGCTCTGTTATTTAAATCCCATTTCAAAAGGGATGTTATTTTTTTTAAAAAAAATAAATAAACCCCACACATTTGGGGTAGTAAAGTACAAATAAGGAAAAGTCAATGCCCAGCAAGCCCTTTAACAAAGCAAACAATTCAGATTTTTATGACATTAGCAAATAATAAAGGGAAGAACTGACATTTACAGTTGATGAAATTTTATGTTATAACAGATGATGAAAATGGAATGAAAATCACATGGAAAAAAAATGTGTCCATGAGGCTCAGCTATTCAGAGCCCCACCTGTGCAAGATCTTCCGAGACACACTTCTCACTTCAACCTTTATTCAACCCCAGGAAAGATTTAGGGTTGCCCCAGCGGTTAATGCTTGCTTAGACCACCCTCCATTCCAGGCCACTGTCTCCCTTAGACCCATCCTCCCATCTCAGCTTCCAGGCTCAGACCTCCTCCCTCCTTTTCTTTCACTTATCCTGAACTCAAGGGAATACTTATTCTCCACCCTTTAATTTCACTAATAATCAGCAATCGGGCTACCGGTTCCTATAGTTGCTCCAAGTACAGAGAAAAAGGAAGAGAGTTTGTTATTTCTTCCTCCTGTAATTCTAGTTTTCTTTCCTCAGCGTAGTTTTTTATTTTTCTCTCTTAAAATCTTCTTAAAGTAAATGTTTCTTCTGGGTTTATTTGCTGTCACGAAAAGATCTTTTGCTTTAAGTAAGAAGATTTCATTGAATGTTTTGAATTAGTTGACTCTTAAGCCAAATAAGCAATAAAATAAATTTTAAAAGACATTTTTTTTTCTTTTCTTTCTTTTAAAGGAAGCTCAAAATGTAATGTAGCAGGGATATTTTTGGAGAGAGAAAGGGCCTGGAAGGTTTTTTTTTTTAATGCTAACCAGATTATACACTTTGAAATATTCTAAAAGGATTTTGATATTAGACCCTCGGAAATTCAGGAAGGATTTAAATTTAGAATTATAGGGGCCCGGGAGATAGCATGGAGGTAAGGCGTTTGCCTTTCATGCAAAAGGTCATTGGTTTGAATCCCGGTGTCCCATATGGTCCCCCGTGCCTGCCAGGAGCAATTTCTGAGCATGGTGCCAGGAGTAACCCCTGTGCACTGCCGGGTGTGACCCAAAAACCAAAAAGAAAAAAAATTTAGAATTATAAACTATCCCACTGCAAAATCCTCCTGTGATCAAATATCATATCTTAGGAGACACTATCTTTATAGCTGCCACTCTGGGTAGTACTTCTCATTAGGTACAGTGTTAACACAGGGGAACTGCAGGACTCAGGGCAAACTTTGCAGAGCTGGGTCTGCCAGTTTAGCCCTTTGTTAAAGTTTCAAGTTTCAGAAGAAAGTCAGAGAGCTAACGTCTTCCTAAGAGGCTCAAGAGGAAATGGGAAGGTTGGCGTGTTGGTTGGCAGTGGTAAATCTAGGCTGTAAGCAAAGACTGAGCAAAGAGGCATGCAGAAGGGTCAGAGGAGAAGATGGATTTGGAGAGAAATGATAGTACCCTCCTCCCTTACCTCTTGCTATTTCCTTCTTAGTCTTTAAATTCAGGTCTTCCCATGTACTTTCCAGTATGTTCCTAAGGGAGGCTATATAGAGATATTCATTCCTCTTTTGGTAAAGAGAAGAAGTAATAAATGAATAGAATTTAGATTCCCAACATATAGGATCATGGCATAGTGAACATTTATATTTTAATTACTTTATTTAAGGACCTTGGTTAAAAAATTGTTCATTGTTGGGTTTGAGTCATATACAATGTACACCATTCTTCACCCAGTGCACCCTTCTTGTCACTTTCATCTATGTCTCCTTTTTCCCTACCATTCCCTCACCCTGTCTTGCTCTTGGAAAGGCAAATTACTTCTCTCTCTTTTTTCTTTTTGATATTGTGATTTGCACTATTGTTGATGGAGGAGTGCCTTGCCTTTTACTTTCTCCCCTTTCAGAGCCAGAGTGATCAGATCAGTTGCAATTATCATTGTCCTAGTAGACCCTTTTCTATTCTAACTACACTCACTGATATTTGTGGAGAGCTTTCTACCCTGAGCTGGACCTCCTGACGTTTGTCTCTATCGTGAGCATTTAGACCAAAGGTATTTGAGAAATAGTCGATATAGGAGGAATTTATATACTTTCATGAAGAATGCATAAAAAGTACTTTCACTATAGGACAAAGAAAAGGATGCCTCCTTACATTCTTTCATATTCCTTTGTTCTCTGCCTTCAGAGAGCACTTAGTCCTCCTTTTCTCTGTGTGGATACAACAGAGAGAAATTTGAGCAATAGGCCCTGCTTAGATTCCCCAATTTACAACCCCTCTTTATTTTATTTTATTTTATTTATTTTTTGGTTTTTGAGTCACACTCGTCAGCACTCAGGGGTTACTCCTGACTCTACACTCAGAAATCGCTCCTGGCAGGCTCGGGGGACCATATGGGATGCCAGGATTTGAACCACCGACCTTCTGCATGCAAGTCAAACACCTTACTTCCATGCTATCTCTCTAGCCCCAACTCCTCTTTTTTTTGCTTGATTACTTTTTACCTTTACTTTCCACTCCTTATCTAATTGTTGCAGATAGTTTGGTAAAGTGAGGAGCAAAAGATGTAGCCAAAAGAAAGCAATGATTCTACTCTGTTCAACTCACCTTGGTTATCTTGGACTTTCTGGGCCTGGTATCGGTCAAGATTGATTAAATCTGATCAGTGCACCTACATAGCACAGACACTTGCTTCACACCAACACAATGAAGCAGCCATTATGCAGTGCTTAAAGTCACATGTTCTGATAGCATGGGAACTTGTCCCCATCACCCACGTACTTAGGAAGCTCCAGTGGAGAAGATTTGTCTTTTGTAGACAAGGAAAGTCAGTCTTAAGTTTAGCACATGCACTGCACATCTGTCACCATTCCTTGAAGAAAAAAATTGAGGAGGAAGCTAAATAATGAAGCAGAATAATTTCATTAAAAGATATATTTTGATAGATGTGAGAGGAAGGAAATAGATACATGAGCAGAAGAGAAGACAGGCATTTCAGGAGGAAAACATGCAGACAGGCTTTGGAGAGTAGGTTACATACATTTTCTTGAAATTATCTTGGCCTCTTGACCTAGAGTTCTGTGCATACACAAAAATTCTTCTGGGCAGTGTCAGAGGAAAAGCCTTGTACTCTTGAT
Organism: Crocidura indochinensis; assembly: GCA_004027635.1. Lineage (NCBI taxonomy): Eukaryota > Metazoa > Chordata > Mammalia > Eulipotyphla > Soricidae > Crocidura > Crocidura indochinensis. Next base: position 16,003 of record PVKC010013606.1, on the reverse strand, counting down.
AGTTCTTTCATATTCTTATCATGACCTTTAGATTCTTCTGTAACTTTTCTTTTTTCTGAGGAGGTCCAACTTTCTTCTGGGTGGTCTCTTGGTTTCAAAAAGGCACCAAGAGGGGTTGAAGAGATAGCCTGGTGGTAAAGTGTTTGCCTTGCATTCAGAAGGATGGTGGTTCGAATCCTGGCATCCCATATGGTCCCCCGAGCCTGCCAAGAGCGATTTCTGAGCATAGAGCCAGGAGTAACCCCTGAGTGCTACAGGGTGTGACCCCAAAACAAAAATAAAAAACAAAACAAAACAAAAAGGCACTAAGAGTTCAGAATTTGCATTTCAAAGAATGTGATCATGCCTTTGGGCTACTTCAGATTTGTTGTTTTTATTTTTTTGTTGTTTGTTTTATTTGCTTGTTTGGTGTTGTTCCTGGATCTGCATTCAGGAATTACTGCTGTCAAGTTTGGAAATCATATGGGATGCCGGGGACCTGGCATGCCTAGATCAGCTTTGGCAAAGGAAACACACTATGTTCTGTACTAACTCTATAGCCCCTGTTCAATTTCTTACATTTTCTTATTTCCTAAAGACACATAATTAGGTCGTCCACCTGCTTGCAGTAAACACTCAAGTGTAAACACAATTAAACATCCAAGTTTCTTGTTCCTTCAAATCTTCCTTTTCTATAAAAGCTCCTTAGTCATATTGAAGTTGATATTAAATAAATTGTTTTTCTTTCATTATTGCAAGTATCCCAATATTTGCAACTATTATTGCTAATATACCAGTTTAGAATTTAGAAGAATGGTATTTTTTCTCCCTTTAAGGTCAAGATCTTGCTTTCATTAAGTCCAGTTTCTAGTGAACATAAGGTAATTCTGTATATAAAATTATTACTATTTTTCTAAAATATTTGAACTTGCAGGCAAAAGGAATAAAATATTTGAGTTTAAAGGGTACATTGATGTTATCTAAACTAGAGATTATGAAATGTTTATTATAATTATTCAAGCTGACAAAGATTCTTCGCTTGAGCAAACTTTAATCAGACTTTTGAAACTTCTGTTCAGGGTTTGCTTGTAAAATTTAGTTTTAGCACAAACCTTGCTGATTCAATAAAACTTGGACCTTCAGGATCTGGTCAGTCTTCTTCTACATCAGCCCTCAAAGATCTCTGATCACAGTCTCTGTTTTCGCTCAGTAAAGTTCTCGTTAGGATGGTTTAACAAGAATCCCCCTTAGTAATTTTTGAATCACTTATCCCATTCCTACTCCAAAGATAAAAATTCCTGCTTGTTTGTAGAATTTGCAGATTTATAGCTCATACCTATGAATCCAATCTCTCCCAATGCAAATTCCCATTGCAGGGTCATAAAAGATACACCCTTCCTTCCATAAACAACTTGCTGGGCCTTACTACTGTCATTTACTTTATATGTTTTTTGGGCATTGGACAACACCTTGCAATATTCAGAGCTTATTCCTGATTCTGTACTTAGGGATTACTCCTGACTGACAATTGCTCAGGAGACCTGGGATTAAACAGGAGTCAATCCATGTGCAAAGCAAATGTCTTATGTGCTGTACAATCCAACCCAGTTTGAAGATTTTCAATTGGATTCTTCACCTTTTTCTGTACTACCACTGAATAAAAGACAAATAAGAAATGTGGCCTTTTGAGACTATTCGGTTGTAAAATGACTTCCTGTTACCCAATAGTAGATTTGAACCCAAAACCTACTTTTCTCAATTCCAAACTTGTCACTTAATTGTGATTTCTTTATCTACTCATAAACAGAGAACTTCAAATGGACATAAGCATAGGATAATAAATTCAGGGAACAATTTTAGAGATAGGAGTTTTGCTGTGTTAATAGAAATATGCGGCTACATATTGGTCCTCAGAAGAAAGGTAAAAAATTTAGCCAGGATGGTCAAAATCATTGTGTGAGGAACTGGAGAGATAGCATGGAGGTAAGGCATTTGTCCTGCATACAGATGGTCAGTGGTTTGAATCCTGGCATCCCATATGTTCCCCCGAGCCTGCCAGGAGCAATTTCTGAGTGTAGAGTCAGGAGTAACCCCTGAGCACTGCCGGTGGGACCCAAAGAAACCAACAACAATAACAGCAACAACAACAAAAAAAATCATTGTGTGAGTTTGGTAGGTGTGCCATGGAAACTAAAGATAGGATAGGTAAACCATCTGAAATTTCTGAGGTCTGATTTCAGTGGGTAGGTCACTTGCCTTCAATGCAGTCACCCGAGATTGGCCCCCAGAACTTCATATGGCTTCCTGAACCCTGCCAAGAGTAATATCTGAGCACAGAACCAGGAGTAAACCCTGAGTATCCCTGGGTGTGGCCTCCAAGTTAAAAAACACAATCTAGGAGCAAAAGGATAGCACACCAGGTAGGGCATTGACCTTGCACAGGGTAGAACCAGAATTGATCTCCAGCATCCTATATGGTCCTCTTAGACTACCAGGAGTAATTTCTGAGTGCAGAAGCAGGAGTAACCCCTGAGCACTGCCATGTGTGCACCCCCCCAGCCCCTCCCCCCCAAAAAAACAAAATAACAGAATAAAATAAAATATCCTAAATTTTACCATTAGAATAGTTGATAGTGTCTAAAAAGACTTTTTTTTTTTTTTGGTCCATTCCTGGTGACACTCAAGGGTCACTCCTGGCTATGCGCTCAGAAATTGCTCCTGGTTTGGGAGACCATATGGAAAGCTGGAGTATCGAACTGTGGTCTGTTCTAGGCTAGGGCAGGCAAGGCAGATGCCTTACCATTTGTGCCACATCTCTGGCCCCTAAAAGACATTTTTTCAATGCTCTTAATATTCTGCAATGCAAAGGACATTGTCTCCCAAAGGAGGTAAAAAATATCAATGATGTCCAGGGAAAGATTACGCTGTGAGTTTAGAAAATAGAGGGTTTTATATTTATATGATTTTTCATACTTGAGAGATTTGCCCTCACCCTACTTTTGTTTAGTTAGAAAAATAACTACACTGAGGACTATCATAACAATGTGAATGAATGAATGAGGGAAATAGGAAGTCTGTCTAGAATACAGGCTGGGGGGTGGGCAGGAGGGATATTTGGGACATTGGTGATGGGAATATTGCACTGGTGATGGGGGGTGTTCTTTACATGACTGAAACCCAACCACAATCATGTTTGTAATCAAGATGTTTAAATAAAATATTATTAAAAAAAAAAAGAAGAAGAATCTCATGCTCTACCAAGCTGAGCTGGTCAGGCAGCTCAGTATCCTGCTATTTAATTCAGACTCTCACTCAGCACTAAAGTTGACCATACAGTAAACTTGTTGGAGAATGTCTATCTTTGGCATGTCTGTTTCTCATTTGAGGTGTAGACACACTAAGTGGCATTATGTATCTATGCCATTACAGGCAATGGGAGAGAAGAGATAAATAATTTTGTCTTCTTGTCTGAGCGGAAGGATAGCAAGTGAATGAATGGTTTGCATGCCAAATATCTTTCTGATTTGTTTCTGGGGATCCAACTAATCAGACAATTGCTCAGTTGTGATATTAGGGAAAGAAGTAAAAGCGTTTGTTTGGCATTAACGAAAAACTGCAAAACACCAAGCAAAAGATGGGATAAAGGTTCAAGAGGAAGGAGATTAAAGACCTGACCAGTTTAGGTGCAGTCTTTCTTTCCTGTGTAACTATCTTCAGGTAAATGAAGGCGCTTAAAAACTGCCCGCATTCCCCTTGTATCACCTTGGATCTTATTCTCTGAAAGCTCTGCCCATTGCCTTGAAAAAAGAGCTCTCTTCTGCCAGCCTGGGAGACAAAGAGCACTGCTTTGTAAAATCCATAAAACAAAAGACTCCAACAGTGTCAAGCCTCTTTAAACAATCACTTGTGCTATGAGGCAAAACAACTGAGACATCCGGATAAGCACTGTGGTGGTATTTTTCATGTTGATTGCAATAACACCATCAAAGCCATGCACATTCTGTGTAAAATCAATGTCTGCTTGTTGGAAGAGGAGGGGGAGGGGTGAGGCCTGGGGATTTTATCTTGTAAGTCAGCTTTGCAGATAATCGCATGCCTCAGGCTTAGAAAAAATTGATGGTAGATCAATGGTCAGGAACATGAACTGGACTCATTTGTGACTGTGCAAGGCTCAGTGTTAGCTGGGAGTCTAGGACGGGAAAGATGGAGTGATGGAGACACTCCATGTGAGTAGGTAGGCGAGGTGTAGCCATTATCTGAAAGGTAACTAGACTACTTAGTCGGGAAGAGTTCAGCTATAGGAAAGAAGAGCTAAAGTGGAAGAAAAATTTCAGGGCTGGAGAATTCTCTTCTACAATAAGAAACCCACTCTGTGATGTGTGTGTGAGTGTGTGTGTGTGTGTGTGTGTGTGTGTGTGTGTGTGTGTGTGTGTGTGTGTGTGTGCCTCTAGCTAAGACAAATTTGAGATTTGAGTTTTTGTCAAGGAAATTTTACAAGTTATTTGTAAAATACTTGGAAATTTGGGTATTTGTTATTCTTTTTAATTCTACACTAGGGAATAATATGGCTCATGTTAGAGCATTGAATTAGGAGATTTATTTGGTTCTGGCTGCTTGGTTCTAGGGTTTTGTGGTTTCACAGCTTTTCTTTTTAGACGTATTCACGCTTATGGGAAGCAATAAGGAAGGAAGAATAATTGGTCCTATTATTTCTTCATATCCAGGTGAGGTTCCTATAGAGAATTCCTTGCTTGCCAAATCTCTTGAAATAATCTCAATTCCCTTACATTGATGGAGGAAGGAGTGATTTTTCCTCTTGCCTTTGCCAACTCCTGTGGAGATTAAATGAGTTATTTCATACAAAGCACTTACTCTGCTTCGTAACAACTTTCATACTGGTGTTTGCATTGTTTTTGCTACATATAATCCTGAGCACAAAAGCCAACAGAGGTTCAGAAAGTTCTTCACTTTGATATTCCTGGGGGTTAAAAAGGGAGAGAGTTGAGACCCTGCCCCAGAGTAGTGTTCCCATCTGTGTCCCTGGTTGGCTACCTCAAGGGCACAGTGGCCACATCATTAAGTTCTTAGGCTAAGTACTCTTTTGGAGCCCCACTACTAATTTTTCTATCCTCTCCTTAATGATTTTGCCCTTTGTTCCACTTTCTCCAACATCTCCTCTCACTGGCTTTATTGTTTTTCCTTAGAGTTAAAGCTCTCTGGTATCTCTAAGTCTTTAAGTTCTTTGTTTAGACATTTCTACACTTGGGAGGGGAGAGGTACATTTTAAATCCCACCTACACAAGGGAAGAGAAGATGTTGGTGATGCAGAAGTTGTGACAATGTTGTCCATGATACCCAAGTTCTTCAATATTTTCAAAAATAAAAATATTGAGTAGTAATGATGCTCAGACTGTAAGAAAGTTTATTGGAAAGCAAGGAAGGTAAAGGAGGTCCTTTACCTTTTCTAAATGTATTCTTGTCTCTATTCTCAGAAATCACTACTGACAGACTAAGTAAATCACTTGCTTTGGTTTACCCAGTTCAACCCCCAGCACTCCATATGGTTCCCTTAGTCTGTCAGTAGTGATTTCTGAGAATAGAGCCAAGAGTAAGACCTGAGTCCAGAAAGATGTGGCACAAAAACAAAAGTAAAGGAGTGAGAAGGAGCTTAGTAGAAGATTAAATTCATGTCCTTTTTTTTTTTTTTTTTTTTGGTGGTAGGTTTTATAGAAACACTGAGTCTTTGTATATAGGTTAGAAGGCTCGTTGCTATTTTTTTTTTTTTTACAAAAAAAAAATGCAAGAATCTTACAAAGTGGTAGGTCTGGCTAGTCTCAATCTTTTGAGTTTGGCCATTTTTCCTACGCATGGCCCACTATTTTGTCCTCCTTGGTGGAAAAGAATTCTGTGGTCCAGACTGGAAAGCATATATACCAGGCTCTTGGAGATGAAATGTGTATTGGGTCAATGGGAACAGATGGAAATGTTGGCAAGGGGAATCTGATGCTTCCTCTTTCATTGTGGGTAATTCTCTACTCCAGATGTGCAGTTTGACTTTCTGTTTTTCTTCATCAGTTCAAATAATCTGGAAAAAGTCAACATAATTCCAACTGCTTAATTCTCTGTGTGAATCTATCTTAACCACTCGTTATAAATAGTCTTAGTTTTATGGTTTGTCTTTTCTCGATACTATGGCTGTATGATAAGGTCATCTTGAATTAATATGATGCTAGAAATCAACTTCTTGGGGCCGGGTGGTGGCCCTGGAGGTAAGGTGCCTGCTTTGCCTGCGCTAGCCTAGTACGGACTGCGGTTCGATTCCCCCGGTTCCCCATATGGTCCCCCAAGTCAGGAGCGACTTCTGAGCGCATAGCCAATAGTAACCTCTGAGTGTCGCCGGGTGTGGCCCAAAAACCAAAAAAAAAAAAAAAAAAAAAAAAAGAAATCAACTTTTGTTTGTTTGTTTTTGGGCCCCAATCGGTGAATTTCAGAGGTTACTCCTGGCTATCTGGCTATATGCTCAGAAATCTCTCCTGACTTGGGGGACTATATGGGATGCTGAGGGATTGAACTGTGGTCCATCCTAGGTTAGCGTGTGCAAGGCAAACACCCTACCACTTGTGCCACCGTTGTAGCCCCTAGAAATCAAATTCTGACTATAATCAAACCTAAGAAATAGGTGTTTGTGGGGTGCTTACAGATTAGATCATAATTGGGGCTCACTTAATTGGGGGTTTTCCATTGTTATTTCAACTTACACTGGTAACTCCTCCCAAAGTGGGCATTGTATTTACATGCCATTTTGTATTATTCAGATTAGTTGCTATATATTGTATTGATGTCTCATTTAATTGTAAATTTCTTGAGGACTGGATATTTGCTCTCTTTTTGGGTCCTCTGGGTGCCTAGCTAGATTTTGGGGTCTCAATGAACTAGGAACAAAATTGTGAAAATGGACTTCACTCTTTCACATTGTTAGTGAAGCTTCCTAGTGATTTAGTTTGATATCGTTTTTTTTCCTACATTGTTAAATCTTTTTCCTTTCTTGAGGCCTGAGACCCCATTAAAGCTTATCTCCCTAGTGCTGCCATGCTCAACATCATTTCTCTTTGCTTCCACTAATTTAATTATTGGAAAACCATGCTCTAAAGTCACTTTATTTTCAAATGAGATCATTTACCATGTCTGAGACCTGGCCTCACGTGCCCACTCTCAAGCCAGACTCTTCTTATTTTTAAAGAATAATCACCATGAAATATGTTTGGCTTCAGAGAAAAATTCTTTAGAAATTAGTCCCTGAGAGAGAGGTCATAAGATTCTGGGGAAATGGCACCAATTTCACAGAAATTAATTCTGAAACCAAAACTAGAGGGAATAGCTATTTTAGTGGAGAAGTTCTTTGCCTAAGAATCTCTATTGTTGCTGTGTGAGAGTAAATTCCAAATGGGAAGTTTGGGGGCTGAATTCCTTGGTGAATTAGAGCAAAGCTACCTGAGACATTGGCTTCTGTGTACCAAGGAATAGAGCTTTCCCAGAGGTTTGAGATAGGGGAAGCCAAATATAATAGGGAGGGCCTTGCATCTAAAGCTGGCTGTTCTCTGGAGGAAAAAGCTCCCAGGTCATGATCTAGCTCTATGTAGCAACCTCATGTTGCCACAGGGGAAGGAAAATGTCTCACAATTTCCCAGAACCCCAATTTTTTCAATGCATGAAAAGAGTGTTAATTTCTTGGAAAATATTAAAATAGTATGCCCAGGGGGCTGGAGAGATAGCATAGTGGGTAAATCACTTGCCTTGGTTTACCCAGATTCAACCCCCAGCACTCCACATGGTCCCCTTAGTCTGTCAGTAGTGATTTCTGAGAACAGAGCCAAGAGTAAGTCCTGAGTACAGAAAGATGTGGCACAAAAACAAAACAACTTATACCCAATGACTTTCTAGAGAGGGATAATGTTCTACAAACATACTTTTAGATCTTTGTTTCCCATAACTGTTTACTTTTTAAACAGGGACTCCAGGTGCTTATTGGTTATTTGCTGCAAGACTTTACAGTGATTAATAAGTATCTGAACATGACTTATTTAATTCTATATTTCTCTGGAGTTTGCATTTAGCAGCATGTACTACTAGTCCATCATTCAGATATAGTCAACGTTCCAAAGACGGACCTTTGAATTTATCATGGTTTTAGTGTTATTTGAGGAGACTCAGGGAAGCTACTGTGAAGATAATATTAGCAGGGCATGCCTTTTCCTTTGGTGCAAAACTTTCCAGTTGGCTTAAAAAATTGCCTTCAAGACACAGTAGCTTGTGTTGATTTTCCCTCCTGTGTCACAAGCACAACATACACAGACAGAAACAGGTAATTATGATCTGAAGTGAGGATGAATTATATTCTTGATGATGCTTTCTTGTGATTTGTTGCATTATAAATAATGATGATTTATTGTGGCTTCACCAACTGCTCTGTTAGTGATATATCATAATAGTAGATCATGATAATTATGAAATCAGCACAGAGCTGTTTTCCTCTTGTAATTTGATTGTAACACGGCCGCTGAGGCTGCTGAACATCACAGCCTGTCTGCTGGATGCTGGATGGTGTTCAAGAGGGGTGCTTTGGTCTTTCATGTAACTCACAGCAGTTCATCTCTAATAATTACCCAAGTGGCTGTAGTTTTATATAGTCTGGTGATATTATATTTGTATGTTTTTATTCTAGATGCAAATAAAAACTTTTGAGTTTGTCATTCCTAGGTCAGAGGAATGAACATGAAAATGCTGAAAATACAGGGAGGCCTGAGCAGGTGATAGAATCCAGAAACTCTCCTCAGTGCTGGAGACCCCCTTTCTGACTCAGGTCTGGGCTTAATCATTCAGACCCGAACATAGTGTTTATTAATTTTTCTGATTTACAAGGAAGAACCTTTCCTCCAAAGAATGTAAGGTTCCTGTTATTGAGACTCTGCTTTAAGCAACTAAAATCTATAAAACTCTACTTCATTCCAAATTCATGTCCCAAAGTAAATGCAGTAAAAATGAGATCCAGGTATTTTATGAACAAAAAGATACTGTGTAGTAAATATAAAATATGGTAATGATATATAATATGCATTACAATTTGTTTAATATTGTTATTATTACTTGTTTGGGGACCAACCCAGTAGTGCTCTTGGCTCTGTGCTCAGGAGCCACTATTTTTTTTTAAATCACCATGAGATGCAGTTACAAAGCTGTTTATATTGAGTTCAGTCATACAATGTCCAACACCCATTCCTTCACCAGTGCACATTTTTGGTCACCAATACCCTCAGTTTGCTTCTTGTCCTCCAAGGGCCTCATCCCTGCCTGCTTCTATGGTAGACTCTCTCTCTCTTTCTCTCTCTCTCTCTCTTGTTCTTTCTCCCTCTCTTCTTTTCTTTCTCACTTATTCCCTTTTAAACACTGGATGGCAACATGCATATTAAAGGAGTATCATACACATCACTTTTACTCCTTTCAGCCCTCATTTTTTGTACAGAATGCTCATTCCCAATATGACTACTCTTGTCATAGTGGTCTCAGGGTCATTTTTGAGGGACTATATACTGTACTGGATAGAGAATTATTGCTGCCATATGCAAAATGGATACCTTAACTCCTATATCTATCTCTCCAAATCCCAAGATAGATTATTTTAAAGATAAGAGAACAATAATGTTCTTTGCTAGTTTTCAGTTCACAATAATCAAGTCAGATAAACCTTATTGGCTATAATACTGCCACTGCACAAAGCTACTCAGAATCTAGAAGACTTAACTTTCATAATGGCCAGCGCACAGCAATTTATAGGTATGTAAAATCCCTTGTTCTGTGTATGGACTAAAGATCTCTGCCAATTCTCTCCTATGTCCCCCATTATGAGATAGAGACAAATTTCCCTACTTGTGAATCTATGTTGGCCCTATGTTTTGTTCTGATTAATAGAATATAATGAGGAGATACAGAGTTTTCATCTTTTGTACTTGGAACAGTCCTTCTTGAAAGCAGGACATAATGTGGATAGCATTGAAACAATCTCAAATAAAGATCAATAAAGATAAAATTAAAATTCCCTAATGTCAAGTTTCTTTGAACATATGGCTTATAGCAAGCATATTATCAGTCATTTTAGTGGGGCCACTTTAGACCTGTTAGCTATCTCAGTACCCAGGCAAGCACAATAAGAAGCAGAAGAATTTTTTAGTGAACTATCAGAATTATTTAAATTTGAAGACACTGGCTTAGTTTTTCTGAAAATATGCAACATATTGATACACATCTTCCTCTTTATTTTTTGTTCAAAATAAAATGCTATTAATTTTTTCACAGGATTTTATATTTTAACTTATTTAATTCCTTTCTTTCTTTCTCTCTCTCTCTCTCTCTCTCTCTCTCTCTCCTTTTCTTTCTTTACTTTTTTCTCATTTCATGACCACATCCAGTAGTATTCACATTGGTTATATACAAGGAAACTGCACTACCTATTGTGCTGTTTCAATAGCCCTGTTTAGTTTTCTTTCCTTTATAAAATTTCAGAGTGTGAAATTCATATTTGTTCTGTTTATTTTGCATGCATCACCAAGCACAGAGACTATTACAGAGTGAATTTTCTTTAAATATTTGTCTAGCATATGAATGCGTATCTTTTGAAAAATAATTTCAAATTGTTGGTCTAGTATATATATTGAGTTAACCATTGGCTAATTTTATAGAAGGATCCATTTAAATGTGTTTTGCATGTATAACTTGTATATGCATATAGGGTTTATTTTAACTGAGGTTGTATATTCCATTTTATGATTACACATTAGTCTACTTGTATACTTTCTTACTAATATATATATATAATTAATTTCTTTCCCATATGTAATACAAAACAGTAAACAAGACCGTGATGAACACATTTATATATGTTTCCCTGAAATGTAATAATTTATTTTGTCCTTTTCCAGATGAGGAAATTGAAGCTCAAAGCAATATTAAGGCTTTTTTCTGATATCAAAATTTATCAGATTAAGGTCAGAATTCAATTTAGACCATGAACTTGTCTCTCTTCCCTTTTGTATCCACAAAGGACAGAAGGTCCTCAGGCAGAGGGATCTTAGGAAGGAAACAGTATGGAGGACTTGTCCAAATATACCAAGAATCTCTCCTCTGCTTTCTCACTCTTAGCTGCTTATTCCTGAACTAGAATAGACCAGAGATCCTCCTGCTATAGAGATAGTATGGAATGCAAGTATGTCCTGGAGACAAGATCCATCTGTCCCTTTGCAAGCGGTGGAACTTGGGGTCTGTTATTTAACTTTCTAGAATGTCACCTATAAAATGAGATATTTTGTATTGAATATGTTGGCAGAGATATGGAAAATATCAGCCAGCATTAGGAACTTGATGATTTGTCACAACTAGGTTGGAAAGAATAAATTAAATTTAAGGTTAGACTAGCTTTGTCTTTTTTATTGCATTGGGATAATGTGAAGACTGAGGTTAAGGATGGGAAGGGATGTTTTCTCAGAAATGGGTGAATCAGCCTGTGAGGCCCATAATGTATTAGAGAGGGCATAGTTTCTGTCCTAGGACTTCTGGGTTGTTCAGTAGCAGAATATGAATCTAGTCAGCATGTGATGTCTTACTATGAGTACAAACAGCTAAGCCTGGCCTTTTATCATCTACTATATGTACTTCAGCTTTGAAGGACATAGTTGTGGATTCTGGAGCATGTGATTTCTAAGGAGTTCTGAAAAAGAGAAGATGTGGTGCTAGATGTGCTGAGGTGGTCATGGGAGCTTGGTAAGCTTTATGTTCCCAAAACTACAAGGTTGTTTCAGATCCACTGAACCTAGGGCTAACCATTGTTGTGTGCCAGTCATTAAATTTCAGCATGGTAATATTCACACTTATTTTGATTTTCATTATTTTCTCTTAAACTTTCAAGTTTTATTATGAAGTTCCAATTTGTTCCACATTATATAGATGTAGGTATAGTTTGGTGATTTCCTTAGAATAGGTTTTTACATATTTTGATTTACAAAGCTTCTTATGCCTGCATGGTTAGACAAGAAATAGAAGTATCACAGAGACCTTGCATGCATCTTTCTAATTTAACACACTGAAAGTCTATGTACTGGAGAAAAAAAGTGATTTATTCAAGATTCAGAAATCTTAAAACCTCTGAACACATACAAAGCACCAAAGTCAGGTAATAGTAACCTTTTATTTGTTTGTGGTGCAATTCTTGTACCTGAGGGTATGGTTCAGTATGTCTCTTTATTCTGAGGTAAGTCTTTATGTTTGTTCCAGAATCAGATTCCCTGAGAAGGGTAATATTGGTTAGAACTGACTATAAACTAGGGAATAATCCTTTGAGGTCTGGCCAGTGGAGAAAGCAGTTTCTTATTTACAGTATCTTTTAGCCCTATGTCAAACATACAACTTGATTAGAAATGAGAAGTTCTTTACTTAAGTTGGGAACCTAACTACATTTTTGGATAATTATTCTATGAGAGCAAATAGCTGATTATGCCTACAAGGTGTATTGTACTGAAAATCATTTAGAGATTGAAGTAGATCTATGATCTATTGCTATTATCTGCCATGACCACAGTCATGGGAAGTGGTGATACATGTGGCAGATGTTTGCATTCCTATCTTCTTCCATGTCTGATATCAACATTTTCTACAGCATTTACACTAGAGTCTAAGCAATAAAAAATGAATATGTTAGGAAGTTGTGGTATACACAATGGGTTATTATGCAATTCTAAGAAAAAACAAAGTTATAAAATGGCAAAGTCATGAAAAGTTAAGATAAATGAACTAGAGGATATTATAATTAGTTATGGCAATGAGAAAGAAGGAACAGATACAAAAAAATATCTTTCAGATACGGGATATGGGACTAATTGATACATGACAAGGTAGCAGCAATTGCCCCAAAACAAAGCAGTGGTCCAACCTGATTCACAAAAAAGAGTTGTGTGTGGTGTCATTGAAGGAGAGATTTGTCTGTACTGATAATGGATGTGGTGTTAGAAATATGTACATGAGAAACCACCACTCACAGTATTGTGAATTACAGAATTTCTATCAATAAGTCTTTTAAAATGTGTAAAAAACAGTGATGATTGTTACAAGCATCACAACTTTTCTAGAAGCACACTCTACTGTGGTTACGCAAGCTTCCCCACAGTAGAGCAGCTGACCCAGTTCCAGGCTACTGAAAATATTACTGTCCTCCCCTCCAAGAGACCTTCACTGAAATTTAGACACAGAAAAATTCAAGAGCTAATACAAGAAATAAAAGAGCTGTCAGAGAGAATCTATACAGAACCCTGAGGTTGTGCTTTCATAACTGAATAAATAACTCCTTAAGCAATAATTTGTTTGCAAGCTGTTAATTAGCAGCATAATTAATTTCTACAGATTATAAATAACAGAACACAAAGTGGCATTCCCAGAAGAGCCAATGAAAAATTACCTAAATCATTTTAAGACCAAAAACAGTTTGCAGTGCAACATATTTAAAATGATTCTAGAATCTGGATGGTGATTTTTTTTTAATTTTCTTGTGAGTTAAATGAAAAGAATGAAAGAAATAGGAAAAATAATCTTCACTAAACTCAACAACTATGAGCTATATCTGAAGTCAGAAATTTATTGGCGAACAGCAGAGCTTCATTAATCACCCTGTTCTCTCATGCCTGGCATGTCAAGAAGGAAAAAAACATCTCTGTTTATCTCTCCTTCAAACAAACAGCCACATAAGTAGATTATTCCCAACAGAAAGATTTTCCCTATACTCTAATCTCAGAGCAATCATTCACTACTCTAAATGAGCAGTTACTTAAAATGTTAAGAAGGGATGCTAATTAGCTTAAAGAAAATCCTGCCAAGTATTTAATTTTCAAAAACTAAAATGAACATAGGACAGGCTCTCACCTTTGGCAACTTGAAGTCATTGTTTTATATTTCATCACTCCCCTTAGGTGCCTCCCTGGTCTTTCAGTTTTGGGCTCTGAAATGCTGGCTGAGGGTAGGATCTTATCTCTAGCTTCTGAAACTTGATGGGGAGCTTTATTTACTTTTGATGTTTGTAAAGAAATTTCCTTGACTTTATTTATAACCTGAATCTCTTCCAAAAGAATTTAAGTGATATATTGGAAAAATCGGGAAAAAAGAAGTGATCTATTGCATCTAAGAAAGAACAAATTGGTTTGATGCTGGAGGAAAATGACATAAAAGGAATAAAATAGATATTCCAATAATAAGACAGTAAGCAGATACTTCTATTCAGCACCACAGAGTTCTAAATTTCCTAAGTAGCCTGGGTGAGGAAAACAATATGGTGCTAACAAACTCATGTTATCTGAAGGAAGGCAGAAGTGAGGCCAAAGATTTACCCAATAAGCAATGTAAATGATATTTTGACTTCTTCAGGCTAACTTTGTAATCAAGACAAGTTATTAAACTTCCTTTTGTCCCTGACTTCTCTTTTATTGACAATAAAAATTATTTGAAAGCCTATCTAGAGTACAGGCCGGTGTGGGGTGGGGAGAAAGGACACTTGGGTGATTGGTTATGGGAATGTTGCACAGGTGAAGGAATTTATAAAAAAAAATATATATATATATATATATTATAAAAATAAAATAAGAAAAGATAAGGCCTCCCAATTCTTACCACAGGCTGTGTTCTTCACACTGACTGTATAGAAAGAGGAGGTACAGTAAACGCACCCCATATACACCTCAATGTAGGCCCTATGTCTGGCCTGTATTGTGATTTGGGGCAAAAATTTTATTTGAATTAGTTTTACATTTAGAACAACTAGTTAGAGTAGACTACTCATCTCTTAGATTCAATTAATTAATTATTAAATTATTAAATATGTTATAATTCTAGAAACTGATGCTGACACAATACTGTAAACCAATAATAGGCTTTATTTATATTTCACCAGTATAGGTTTGACTTTTAAAGTAATATATGTGAAACAATATATTGGTTATAATAATATCTAACTATACAGTTTTTATAAAGAACATATGGCTTACATATACTTCAATAGATATGTATTTGGCCACATTATATTCACTTTATAAATGGTAACTATCCCACTCCTCTTCATTTATTATATATATGAGTTAATGAGAAAGTAATCACTCATAGCAGTTTCATGCTGTTTCTTAGACACTGAGTGTGACTAATTCTTCAATAATGACCACAACTTCCAGTCAAAAGATCTATTTGGTGAGGTATGACAGAGGTTACACTACAAAAAGGGTCCATTTAAAAATGAGAAATGCAGGCTGGCACATTTAATCAGGGGCCTGGCGATAAAACAAAGAATCGAAGCATCTTCATTTCTGTTTCAGACAGTGGTTTATTTTCTGCTTCCCCAGCCACCCAGAAAGTAAGAGCTCCTTTTTCATTCCTTTGATATAAAAAGAACAAAATGACTAATTATAGATAGTGCTTTTCTCAGATCCAAGTCAGTGCTGCAGAGCAACTAGGTATGAGTTTGCAGTTTTATTGTTGTTGCCTCTTGTTGTGTTTGAACATTTTTGCAGACGTTTGTGCTATTCTATTTAACTCCATTTCACATAGCTAAGCTGTTATAAGTGTGCATGCATTTCATGGTGCTGGCTAGTAGGTACTACAGAATGTACATCATGAAAGAGAGATGATTTTCACCCCCAAGGAGCTTATAATCTAGAAAGGCTATGACAAGAACACACACTCCAATATTAGTTTTTATTCGAATTTATGTATTGCTACTGTTTTGAGATCAATGAAGTGACTATCAAAGGAATATGTGCCCTAGAAAATGTTGACCTAAAGCTTCTTAACTCAATGCTTTTAAGGAAAATAGATCTGTTCATCTACCAAATATTTATTGAGCACTTATTGCCTGCTAGGTAATTTTTTCATGATGAGGGTTAAGGAGTGAACAAGATAGATATTAATTGTATTCTGCTGCACTTTGCCTTAAAGTACAGAAGGT
>PVKC010013605.1:0-22814 GCA_004027635.1 Crocidura indochinensis | reverse complement strand
CTCTCATGCTCCTTAAGTTATCAGTCTTGTAAAAAATCCCATCCCCCTTCTTTTCATGATAGTTTACACTGGTATATTTTCCTCATATTTTTGTTGTTGTTTTTCTTGTTGTTATTTGCTTTGGGGGGCACACCAGTGATACTCAGGGGTTACTCCTGGTTATGCACTCAGAAATTGCTCCTGGCTTGGGGGACCATATGGGTCACTGGGGGATCCAACCATGGTCTGTCCTAGGCTAGTGTTTGCTAGGCTGATGCCTTGCCGCTTGTGCCACCACTCCAGCCCTATAACTCCACCCCCGGGATACAGGTAACTACCTGAGACAGCCCATTTCTGGGCGGGGTCTTGGGAACCAGATATTACGTTAACCTTACCTGCTAGAAACCTCCCATTTCCTGGGAGGGGTCTTGGAAAGGGTACATAAGGGTTTGACCAGAGGGGATTAAGGTTTTTTGGCTTTTTGTCAGCATGGAGAGGTATGAGGAAGAGACATGGTTGGATAAGTAAGACGCAGGGCAAGCTAGGGAGAGCATGCATAAATGGTTGAGATTTATAACACGTGTCATGGATAGGGCATGAATAAAGTTGATGTTTCCTGAAGTCTGCCTGTGAGTGAGTTCAATACCTGTCGCTTTCCTGGACCCCAGACCCACTGGTTAATGGGGGAAGAAGCCACGTGGCTTGGGATGGTGAATAAAGGCCTCCATTCATCTCCATCCACCATCCAGCACCATCATTAATTATTTATTTCTACACAGCCCCTAAAAGACATTATTTTAATAATTTTCAGAGATGAGGGCAAGAAAGACAGGCTCACGATATGAAGCTCACCACAAAGAGTGATGAGTGCTGTTAGAAAAAAAATCTACACTAACAACTACAATTACAATTAATGAGTGAAAGTAGAATGCCTGTCTAGAATGCAGGCAGTGGGTGGAGGGAGTAAGGAGATGTGGGACATTGTTAATGGGAATGTTGCACTCTGAAAGGAGCTACTTACTCTTTTGATGACTGAAACCCAACTACAATCATGTGGCTTAAATAAAGATACTATTAAGAAAAAAAGGATTACTGTACATTCCATAGATGATCACACAAGTGAATTTGTGTTTTAGTTGTTCAATACAGTGGATTTAACAAGAGTGGATAGTTAAAGGCAATCTAGTTTTGGGAGGAGTACAATAGCATGTAAATAATTTCGAGGGAGAGATACTTTAAAATCTAGTTCTCTGGTGAGGATCCATTAACTAGAGGAGTGAATGTTAATCTGATTTTCACTTTTTAAAGGAGAGCTGTTGGAGTACTCAAGAACCTTACCCTATGTGGTTGATCTAATGAAGCACTAAAAATGGATGACTTAAATCTCCCTCCCACAGTTCTGGGTGCTGTAAGTCTGGAATAAAGTTGCCAATAAGGTTGGATTCTAGTAATATTTTCCCACTCCCATCCCCAAAGGGACTTTCAGATTACTATTTCTTTATTCCAAACTCAGAAATGTCTAGAAAACAACTCTCCATTTTACAATGTCTCTAATTGCAGTAGTGAAGGTTTTATGCTCATGACATCATCCATTACTAAACCTTTCCTTGAATTCCCACCTGATAATGCCACCACATAAAGGGTAGCTCTCAAGACACATGAACTTCGAGGACGCCAAACATTCATGCCAATAGAACTTAGTCTATGTCAACTTTAGGAATGTAATTGATATACTATAAATATTCAATACATTTAGACACCACCATTTCATTGTTGCCTACAATATTATGGCATAACTTTGAAAATTTTTAATGAAAGACCTTGAACCTGTAAGAAGCATAAGAGAGAGAGAGCCTGAGTGAGTGTGCTATTTTACTGGCTTATTCTATTATTGGAAACATTTTAGAAGCTGAATTCTTGATTCTTTTTTATATCAACATTTCAATAACCTAGAAATGTGTAAGGACCTCATTTTCACAGTATCACTCTGCCATTAGCCCAGTGGTGTGGTGCATTGTATGTTTTGTCACATGTTCCTTTCATAGTTAGGAGCTGTCAGCATGTACCACTGCCCTCTGCTGGAGACATAAATGGTTTTCTAGAGCTCTTAAGTTCATGTGTTATGATTGACTTACAATATAGTATCAATGTTACTTAGTGGAACTCCCTAAATAGAATTGGAGTGCTGAATTGCAATATAATACTTTTTCTCTTTTTTAGTTAATAAAAAACTGATGAATTGGCATAGTTTAGTTCTTCTTATTTGGTTAGTCTCTGCATATAAATAGTGAGAATCAGTTTGTTTTATAACTTTAAAAACTTCAGTAGAAAATGTGAGATTTGCCTTCCATCATAATATCTTTATTAACCCCTTTGTTGAAATCTGGAGCTATTTTTTCCATAACATGTATTAATATTTTAAATTATATTCCTTAGCTTCTCTTTTAAATCAGTTTCTGGCATCAAGACTTGTTTAAAGAAGGGAGTTGGCTTTCTGGGTGGAGGTGTATTTTAGGGAAAAGGGCATTATTTTCTGTATCTAAATCCATAGATCATCTTAACATCTACATCTGTATCAACATCTTAAATTTTCTTTTATTTGTGGGGTCCACACCCAGCAGTACTAAGGGGTTACTCCTGGCTCTGCACTCATAAAGAGCTCCTAGGGAACATCTGGAATACTGGGGATCAAACCTGGGTCAATTTTGGATTGGTCATGTGCAAGGCAAATGCCCTACTATCTGCTATGGCACCAGCTCCTCATCTTAAATTTTCTTTTGCTTAGTGTCAGTTGCTCTTAAACTCTGAAGCAGCCAAATTCACTTTTAATTGAACTAATATCAGGTAACAAATACAAATTATTCAAGATAGTTATGATTTTTAAAACATCATTATAACACAGGCAATTTAATTTTCTTAGATTTTTTTAAAATAAAGAACAATCTTATTTTTTCTTGATAATACAGAAAATTAGAATCCTGGAAATAATTTTTAGATTTTTCTGAGATAAGTATACAATTTTTATAAAAGTTACTTGGCAATAAATTAGGGCCATTCTCACCACTATGAATGATTTGTAATACACAATGATTCAATTTTCTTTTTAAAGTTGCAGATTATCAATTGGGAGAGACTGTGTGTGTTTTGTGTTACTCTACTGTTCTTTGTCCTGAACCTCTCCTGACTGGGCTGAGAAGGGCCAAGCAAAATCTCTCTCTTAGAGTTGCCCAAGAGGAAAATTCAAGGAAGACTGAATTTGTGACTGAAAACTGGCTATCAGTGATAACTTGCAGAAAGGCAGTCCGTTTGTCTGTTAAGACAGGTTGAAGGAATCTGCCCCTGCTGAGTTATTACCAATTAAGAGCAAAATCACTCCAGCCACACGATCTTTCTTTTTTTTCTTTTTCTTTTTCTTTTTTTTTTTTGGTTTTTAGGGTCAAACCAATTTGATGCTCCTGGCTAAGTGCTCAGAAAGCTCCCCTGGCTTGGGGGAACCATATGGGATGCCAGGGGATCAAACCGCGGTCCTTCCTTGGCTAGTACTTGCAAGGCAGACACCTTACCTCTAGCGCCACCTCTCCGGCCCTGACTGCACGATCTTTTTAATGAATAAACCCCATTATAACACACAGAAAAAGTTACACTACAAGTATGACAATGTGGAAACCTCATAGGCAAACACCATGCAGAGAGAATAAAGATGATACCTCTGATGGCCCAAAAATAGCAACTATCTGATTAACATCTCAGATAAGGAGTTTAAAATGGAAATAGGGAGAATTCTCATGGAAATCAAAGAAAACCTAGTGCTAGCTGAATAGAACACAAAGACAGAAATCAGAAAAGTTCAAAATGAAAAAACAGATCTGAAAAACATGATAGCTCAACTGAAAAACTCAATGTAAAGACTCTCCAGCAGGAGAACAGCAGCTGTGGATAGAATCAGTGAACTGGAAGATCAAATGTAGAACAACTTCATATAGCAGAAGAGATTGGAAAAGAATCTTAAGGCAAATGATCATACAATGGAAAAGTTTTCAGAGAATGTGAACAGATAAAAAATAGAAGTATTTGATAAACTAAACAGAAACAACATAAGAATGATTGGAGGCCCAGAGGCAAAGGAAGGCAATCCATAAGAAGACTCAACAGTCAAATACATCATCTCAGAGAAACTCCCAGAGCTAAAGACTGCATGCAACAAAATCCTGCATGCCCAAAGAGTATCATCTAAAAGAGAACTGAAGAAAATCACCCTAGTCACAATGACAAATCCTACAAATAGAGATGGAATACTAAAAGAAGCAAGATCAAAAAGGGAATTACATCCAAAGGAGCATCCATAAGATTTACAACAGACATGTCGCAAGAAACTCTCAAGGTCAGAAGGCAGTGATGGGTATTGTTGACAAGACTGAAAAAAAAAAAAAAAGGAAGCTTCACCTAGAATACTGAACACAGCCAAATTCACTTTCAGGTTTGAAAGGATGAATAGCTTCATGGATAAGCAACAACTCAGAAACTGTACAGATGCAAAAACAGACTTAAAGGAAAAACTGAAAGGTCTACTTTAAGACAATACAGACTAACAGACACACCAAACCTATAAAAAAGATGACATTAAATCCCATGACAATCATGTCCCTCAATGTCAATGGACTAAATGCCCTAGTTAAGAGATACAGAGTGGCTGAATGGATCAAAACGATGAATCCAACCTTCTGCTGCCTACAAGAAACACAACTGAGTAGTCAGAACAAATATAGACTCAAAATCAAAGGCTAGAGAAAATCATCTAAGCAAACAACACTCTTAAAAAGTTGTGATGGCCATATTAAGTAAGACAACACAAACTTTAGACTCAAAAAAGTTGTAAGGGACAAAGATGCACACTTCAAACTAATCAAGGGATATGTGAAACAGGAAGAAATCTGACTACTAAACATATAAGCACTCAATGGAGAGAACAGCAAATTATCTAATACAATTACTGACAAATTTGAAAGAGGACATCAATAATAACACAGTAATTGTGGGGACCTGAACACAGCCCTGTCAATACTTGATAGGTCAACCAGACTAAAACCCAACAAAAATATACTAGCCCTGAAAAGAGAAATGGAAAAAAGAGGCCTAGTGGATATATATGAGACACTCTAACCCCAGAAACCTGGATATACATTCTTCTCCAAAGTACATAGGTCATTCTCCAGGATAGATGACATGCTGGCACATAAGACATACCTCCATAAAGTCAAAAGGATAGAAATTTTGCAGGCTACCTTAGCTTACCACAAGCATCTGAAATTAGATGGGAACTACAAAGGGACAAGGAAGAAGAAACTTAACAACTGGAAATTAAACAGCCTACTACTATAAAACCAGTGAGTCCAAGATGAAATAGAAGAGGAAACTTACCTGGAAACAAATGACAATTAAGACACAAACTATCATAACCTATGGGACACAGCAAAAGCAGTAATGAGAGGATAATTTATAGTTTTGCAAGCACACAAGGAAGAAGGGCCATACCTGAACAACTTAATGACGCAGCTTATAAAATTAGAAAATGATCGACAGGGGCCGGGCAGTGGCGCTGCAGGTAAGGTGCCTGCCTTACCTCGCTAGTCTTGAACGGACCACGGTTCGATCCCCCGGTTCCCATATGGTCCCCCGTGCCTGCCAGGAGCGACTTCTGAGCGCATAGCCAGGAGTAACCCCTGAGCGTCACTGGGTGTGGCCCAAAAACCAAAAAAAAAAAAAAAAAAAAAAAAAAAAAAAAAAAAAAAAAAAAAAAAAAAAAAAAAAAAAAAGAAAATGATCGACAAAAGGAACCAAAAATAGGGAGACAGAAGGAAACAACAAAATTTAGAGCAGAAATCAATAAAGTGGAAACTCAGAAAGCAACATGAAAGATCAACAAAAGCAGAAGCTGGTTCTTCGAAAAATAAACAAGATTTATAAGTCATTGCAAAACTCACAAAGAAAGAGAAACTTAATAACCCATATTAGAAATGAAAGGGGGAGATCACTACAGATATTGCCTAGATTCAAAAGATAATCAGAGACTACTTGAGAAACTACATGCAACCAAACATGAGAATCTGGAATGAATGGATAAATTTTTGGACTTCTATAAACTTCCCGGTTGAATAAGGAAGATGTAGCATATCTAAACACCACATTATCGTTGAGAAATTTAAAATGGTAAGCAATGTCTGCCCAAAAACAAAAGTCCAGGTCTATATGGATTCACTAATAAATTCTTTCAAACCTTTCAAGAGAAACTACAACCAATGCTGGCCAAGCTCTTTCATGAAATTGAAAAAACGAGTGCACTTTCAAATAGCTTTTATGAAGCCAACGTCAACTTGATACCAAAACCAGACAGAGATGCTGCCAAAAAAGAAATTTACAGACTAGTATCCCTGATGAACACAGTTGCAAAGATCCAATACTTCATCAAGAAGATCATTCACTATGATCAAGTACGGTAGGTTTCATTACAGGATTGCAAGGATGGTTTAACATCAGTAAATCTATCAATATAATTCACAACATCAACAACATGAAAAATAAAAATCACTTGTTCATATTAATAGACGCAGAGAAAGCATTTGACAAGGTCCAATACCTATTCTTGATAAAAACTCTCAGCAAGATGGGAAAGAGAGGAACATTTCTCAATATAGTTAAGGCCATCTACCACAAGCCAAAGGAAAATATCATTCAATGGAGAAAAACTAAAAGCCTTTCTTCTAATATCTGGTACAAGACAAGGCTGTCCTCTCTCACCACTCCACTTCAACTTAGTACTGGAAGTACTTGCTATCATGATTAGACAAGAAAAAGATATCAAGAGAATCCAGATAGGAAAGGTAGAAATCAAGCTCTCTCTGTTTGAAGATGACATGATACTCTACTTAGAACACCCTGACGACTCTACCAAAAATCTTCTAAAAACAATAGATTTGTATAGCAATGGGGCAGGCTACAAATGAAACACACAAAAATCAATGGCCTCTTTATACACAAATAATGATAGGTAAAAAATGGACATTAAGAAAAGAACCCCATTCACATTAGTAACACACAAACTCAAATATCTGGGAGTCAACTTGACTAAAGATGTGAAGGACCTACACACACAAAAAAATACAAAACCCTGCTTCAAGAAATAAGAGAGGACACAAGGAAATGGAAACACATATCTGTTCATGATTTGGCAGGATTAACATAACTAAGATGGCAATATTCCCCATAGCATTCTACAGATTTAATGTAATCCCTCTAAAAATACCCATGACATTCTTCAAAGAAGTGTATTAAACACTTCTGAAATTCATTTTGAACAATAGATGCCCTTGAATAGCTAAAGCACACCTTGGGAAAAGAAATATGGGAGGCATTACTTTCTCCAACCTTAAACTGCATTACAAAGCAATAGTTATCAAAACAGCATGGTATTGGAATAAAGACAAACCTTCAGATCAGTGGAATAGGCTTGAGTACTCAGAGATTGTTCCCCATACATGCACTCACCTAATTTTTGATAAAGGAGCAGGAAATCATGAATGAAGCAAGGAAAGTCTCTTCAACAAGTGGTGTTGGCATAACTTGCTAGTCACTTGCAAAAAAATAAACTAAGATCCCCAGCTGTCCCCATAAACGAAGGTAAAATCCAAATGGTTTTAAGACCTTGATATCAGACCTGAAACCATAAGGTATATAGGAAAAACACATAGCTAAAACACTCCATGATATTGAGACTAAAGGCATCTTTAAGGAGGAAAAAACACTCTCCAAACAAATGGAAGCAGAGATAAACAGATGGGAATATATTAAGCTGAGAAGCTTTTGCACTTCAAAGGAAACAGTGCCTAGGATACAAGAGCCACCCACTGAATGGGAGAAACTATGCATCCAATATCCATCAGTTAAGGGGTTAATCTCCAAAATACACAAGGCACTGACAGAACTTTACAAGAAAAAATTCGAATCCCATCAAAAAATGGGGAGAAGAAATGAACAGAAATTTTGATAAAGAAGAAATACAAATGGCCAAAATGCACATGAAAAAAATGCTCCACATCACTAATCGTCAGGGAGATGCAAATCAAAACAACTATGAGGTACTATCTCATGCCACAGAGATTGGCACACATTACAAAGAATGAGAACAAGCAGTGCTGGCAGGGATGTGGAGAGAGAGGAACTCTTATTCACTGCTGGTGGGAATGCTATCTAATCCAACCATCATGGAAAGCGATATGGAGATTACTCCAAAACCTGGAAATAGTGCTCCCATATGATCCAGCTATGCCACTCCTAGGGATACACCCTAGGAACACAAAAATACAATAAAAAGATCTCTTCTTCAAACCTATATTTATTGCTGCGCTATTTACAATAGCTAGACTCTGGAAACAGCCAAGGTGCCCTTCAACAGATAAATGGCTAAAGAAACTGTGGTACATATACACAATGGAATATTTTGTAGCCATCAGGAGAGATGAAGTCATGAAATTCTCCTATACATAGATGTACATGGAATCTATTATGCTGAGTGAAATAAGTAAGAGGGAGAGAGAGACACACAGAATAGTCTCATTCATCTATAGGTTTTAAGAAATATAAAAGACATTTTTGTAATAATCTTCAGAGACAAGGAGAGGAGGTCTTAAGGTCTAGCACATAACATGAAGCTCACCACAAAGAGTGGTGAGTACAGTGAGAGAAACAATTACACTGAGAAATAACATAACTATCATGTGAGTGAATGAATGAATGAGGAAAGTGGAAAGCTTGTTAGAGTACAGGTGTTGGTGGGATGGGGAGGAGGGAGATTTGGGATATTGGTTGTGGGAATGTTGCACCGGTGAAAGGGGGTGTTCTTTACATGACTGAAACCCAACTGCAATCATATTTGTAATCAAGGTGTTTAAATTGAGATATTAAGTTAAAAATGTTGCATGCCAGTTCATGTATATTGTGTGTTATATCTTTGACCAGATTTTAAGAACTATGATGCATCTTTCTTGTTTCTGTTGACTTAAAATCTAGCATCCCTTTCTTTTCTGTTTTAAAGTCTAGCACCCCTTCCTTTTCGCTTATTCTGAAATGTCACATGCCAATGGTATTTATGAATATGGTTGTTTTAGTTCTGTTAAAATTGATGGTAATTAAAATAGACAGTTGTAAACCTCAAGCTCTTCTCTGAGTCAGATGAGTAATGGTCTGTAGTAAGGAGGTCTCTTACCCAGAGTATTCTCTTAACTTTCACACTTATATGACCCCAGACAATATCATAACAACTAAGACAATGGTAGAACTGACAGAAGGGGCTTTAGGAGAATTTAGTGACTGCACTAGAGAAGGAAACTTATATAAAGAGTGAAGCACAGGAAAACACGGGGCCTTCCTGGGATGTTGAAAGAAGGCAGTGGTCTTGCAGTGAACTGGAAAGAAAATTTTAAACTCCTATTGAAAATAAGCCACAAAGGTAGTCTTTTATTCTAACTTGTGTGCTAATGTTTTCAGGTAGCTTATTATCTAAGTTTTGTCTAGAAAAATGGAGTTTCTTTGGGAAATTTAGTTCAAAAATGAATTCCTGTTACCTGTTCTGATAATTTTCCTCAATGAAGATATCTAAGACTTTATAGACTATTTTCCAGAACAAATACCTGCAAGATGATCCTGACATTAAATGTAGACAGTGTCTTTTATATGACATCAACTTTTTCATGTTTTTGGAACCTGCCTTTTAGTGTGATATTGTTGTATTTTGGAAACTCAGTATCTAGGGGTATCTTTCGAATGTACATGTTTTGGGTAGACATGTTAGTATGTGTAACTGTCTTAAAATTCTGTCATTGAGAAAGCATCATCTTTTTGTGTAGAGAAAATAATTTCAATAACTAGAAAGAGTAGTAATTTTAGAAGCAATAGGGACCATGCCGGAAATCTCTAGATGAATACCAAAAATTTAAAGAGAAAAACAAGTATGAAAAAAAGCACTTTATAAAGGAAAAGGTTAACCGTTAGGACAAGTAGCTGGGATTTCCACACAAGTAATCAAAACTTACCCCATCCCATGTATTAATGCACTAATGCATTATAAAGATTTTTTTTTGGTTTTGGGGCCACACCCGGTGACGCTCAGGGGTTACTCCTGGTTATTCGCTCAGAAGTTGCTCCTGGCAGGCACGGGGGACCATATGGGGAACCGGGGGATCGAACTGAGGTCCGTACTAGGTTAGCGCAGGCACCTTACCTCCAGTGCCACCGCCCGGCCCCCATAAAGAATTTTTTTAATTTTTTATTTTGGTCAAAGTGAATTACAAATCTTTCACAGTAATATTTAAGGCACATAATGATAATGAATGAGGGGCATTCCTACCACCAGTGTTGTTCTCCCTCCACCCCTGTTGTCAACATGCATCCCACTTCTTCCTCCTTTCCACCCTGTAATGCTAGTGCAACTGTCCCTCCTTCCCTTGTACAGCTTATTTAGATTGGTTATCAATTCTGATGTCATTGAATTTGGATTTGGTATTATGAAGACTTTTAAATGTGCTTTACAGTGAGTTGTGAATGTTCTTGCATTCTGTCAGGGAACCTTCAGGTGAATAATATCTAATAAAGGTGACCACAGATCACCCTTCCTCATTCACAAGAGAATCATTCTCCTGAATACAATTTTTCAGCTGATTCATCATGTTTCCTTAAGGACTCTGATTTGCAGGCTGCTTATGATATCATTCTATCTTCCCAACTGAATAGCTTTCATATTTATGGTCCCTAAAGAGAGTATTAAACCTGGATGGCTCTTCAGAACCTGAGTCTACATGACTCTAGCTCAGACTGAGGAGGGCCCTGACCATTCCTTCTCCAGAAGGGACCATTAGACTTCCTTCCACTTGCTCAAAGATGAAATCTCTCAATAGGAAAGAAAAATATGTGTCCCCATGGCCCCTTTTTGGACAGAACAAAGACAGCTAGTTGGGTAAAGTCGAGGTTCTGCAATTATATGCTAGGAAAGTGAGCTCTCTGGGAAGAGAGCCAAGACCACCAGACTCATCAACTCACAAACTTTTACTATCACATCATCAGAATGTATTTAGTCCCACTGGTCTATACTGGATTCCATCAAGTAGAGTCAGAAGAAAGGTTATGAAGTTAAAATTACCTTGATCTCTCTCTCATATAGTTCTACTGTTCTGTTAATTATCTGGGTCTATAACTCCTTAATAGCTAACATACCCTGTTACTGCTAGACATTTTTTGTGGATATAATTAAGTTTTAAATTACAAACCTTATTTAAGAAAATTAAGTTGTAGGAAAATTTTGCAAATATTTTTTATAAAGCATTGTTACTACTACTTGTTCATGCCATGCATAAGTGAGAGAATTCTTGACTCCACATTTAAATGTTTTCTTTCTAAAAATGAAAGTTTACATGGCTAGAGTAGCTTCACTGTTAAGTTACGTAATGCTAGTGGGAAATACTTATGAAGAATAATAGCAAAGTAAAATCAAAGTCAAAGATATTTTATTTATGATGTGGCATCCATACTTTCAGGAATAAAGTCAATATTTGATTCCCATTATTTAATTGTTTCCAACTAGAAATACATCTTCCCCATAGTGTGAGTAGAAGAAACAGTCATCTTTTGCAGTCAGGCACTTTGACAACTTTCATTTTATAGACAACACATATTTACTGAGAATCTATTTTGATTTGGTAATCTGGTGGGAAAACACATTATGTATTTCTTGTGATAGAATATTTCTACCTTGGTGATGGTTAGCTTGACCTTTCTTGAAAGGCATGCAGAACACATGAAGAATTTACATTCCTAGAACAGGTATGTTCAAAGTATTCTATTTGAAACAGTGTCATTCCATGTTGCCTAGAACACCTGATTCAACTCCCAACAGCATCTCTTGGCATCCCTGACTGCTGCGCTATCTCTCAGAAGATTGTTGGCTTGCTTTAACTAACTCTGGCCTATTCCCATCAAGCACTCTTCCCCCAAGAACAAACAAGCATAGTGTTTTCTGGTTAAAACCCTTCACACAGAACCAGGCTTTTGGCTTCTATTTCCAACTGCACCATCGGATTATGGAGTGGCCATGTATAAGTACACTTATATGTACTTCTTCTCTTTGTAAAAATTCTTATACATGTTTTGTGAGGAATTAGGAAGAATGTTTAATTTAAGCTCAAAGCATCTGACCTGAAAGGTGTTTCATGCTGTTTGAGAAAAGGATATTAGTGCATTTCCAGCATTTGCTCTGAGGTATTGGGGAAAAAAGATGAATAACTGGGGCAGAACTATTTTCTGTGATGATATTACAGTGGAAGGAGGATATACAGAGAATTAAGTAGCAGAGTATTTTCCTACCAGAAAATCTAGAACATAGGACAGTGATTTGGGACCTAGAAATATGAACTTGATTTGAACCCCTGTATGAAAACCACCTTTCGGGGTTGATTCCATGACTTGCATTATTATAGTGATAATATTTGCATGTTCTAGCCTAAGGTTTGGAGAGAGGAATTAAGGGCTCAGTTCAGTTGCCTGAGTGAGGACGTAAACCATGGCATCTCCTGGAAGATCATCATAATTAAATCATAATAAACCATAAGTCCATTAGCTGCCCAACATGGGCAACAAATTTGTATGCAATTATAGCATTTGCTTGATTGTGAAGAAGAAACTTTCATTCATTGTCATATGCATCCTGATTTGAGGTTGAAAGATGTCATCCTCTTAAGATAATGCCATAAGATCCATTCTCACACAGTAAATAGACATTAGCACAAACACAGATTTATGCTTTCATGGGAGAAATAGCCAATTTTCAGACATTTATCTTTGACATGAGCTACCCCTTGCACATGAAAGGCAAGGCCCTGTGCTGCCAGTGATGAACATGAAACATACACAGATTCCAGTTGCCTCATTTATGTCCCCCACTGATGGCATCATAGCCAGTATGGGTAGAAAGTTGTTAAATGCTCACTTTGTAATAAATCCACCTTGTATTTCTATTAAGGAACCATTATGTGTTGGACAACAACAAAAAACTTACTTAAAAAATCAGTAGGCTTCAAAGAGGCAGCAAGATCATCAGGCTTTTGCCTTACACATGATAGACCCAGATTTAATTCCTAATATCCCATATGATCACCCAAGTATTTCCAGGAGTAATACATGGATGATGCTCCCACAAAAGGGGTCTGTCCCGTTAAGAGCAGAGATGTCTCTCAAATAAAGATTCCAGTATATAATTGAAAAGCAACTGCCAAGGGGGATAAGAACCTTCAGCTGGAGCACAGCAAGGATTGTTGATTGATTTTGGTGGTTGTGTTGTTGGTTGTTAGCTGGCTGGATTTTTCTAAACAGCTTTGCTGTAAAGATCCTGGCCTCCCTATCCTGCCTGTTTTCTCTATTAAACCCATGCCAACAAAAAACCAATCTAGCCAGAGTCATTCCTGCGTGACAATGGGTGGAAGGTGATTTCATTACGATGGCATCTGAACAGGGACAGTCATATGCAAGCGTTTGAAAGCATTATGGAATTTATTATAAAAGTTTGTGTATTATGTTTTTCATTTGAGCAGATACAATTTCTCATTTTCTCAAAGGTGATTGATAGACTTAAAAGAGTGTTCAATTTGGCATGAATGGTAGAGCTCAACCAGACCTTACAAGTCTAAGGCTGGGTTCTGGGGTGCATGTACACACCAACAATAAAATGTATGATGCTTGCAATCGAGAGGTATGGTCCCCACAACAAACAAAAGACACTAGAGTTGCAGATTTCTGGTAGTTACAAAATGTAAGTTACATATATACCCACGATTAAATTGGCTAATTTTAACCACTATGAAAGATAATTTTCAGGTTTTAATAAAAGAAAATTAAAACCATTTTCTTATTTTAGGGTGGCAGTTCTTAGAATATTTTCACACTCTTAAAATATTTAAGAACCGAAAAATATTCTTGTTATATGAAACAGATATCTAATGACGGCAAACAGAAAATTGAAACAAAACATTTAAAACTATGAAAAATTGGTGTTCCACATCAATCATAGAGAGAAAGGGTAGGGACAACTATTATCATAATTGATAAAAATACTTTAGACTGTCCCACCAAAAAAGGCATTAAGGAACAAAAAATATGTATATTATATAATCATTAAAGAGTCAATCCATGAAAAAGAAGAAATGGCATCACTCTCCACCCAAAAAGAAGGCACCACATTTATAAAATAATTATAAACAGAGATCAAGAAAGGGAATGCCAACAACCAGACTATCGAGAATATCAGTGTATATCTCCGCACAGCTGTGGAAATAACAACCAAACAAAGAATTAATGTGAAAATAATGACATTAGTGCAGTGACTTTTGAAGCATACTTAATAGAAATATATAGTAATTTTTATCCCCAAAGAACTAAATACACATTATTCTCAAGAATACGTAAGATACTATCATACTTTAGGAAGAAAATGTCTTAATATGTCTTAGTAAATATGTGAAGACTAAAATAATATCAAAGAACTTTATTCTAATCATGACCACATGAGAATAAATATCAACAATTAAAGAAAAAAGAAAAATGCAGCGCATGTGGAACTAAAATAATCAACTCTGTGTCAATGGACTCAAAGATAAATAAAAAGTTCCTAGAGAACAATTAAAACAAAAACATTAGATATCAGATATTGAGTGATGTTGGCTTTGTAGAATGTGTTTGAGAGTGTTATATATGCCTCAATTATTTTTAACACATTGAGTAACATAAGAAAAATTTTCTTTTAAAAAGAATATTTTTAGAGCCAGTGCAATTGTACAGTGTGTAAGGCATTTGCTTTTTGTATGACCAACCTGTGTTCAATCCCCAACATCCCATATGGTGCCTCAGGATCTGCCAAAAGTAGTAATTCCTGAGCCAGGAGTAAACCAGAAGCACAGCTAGTGTTGTCCACCCCACACCCCACAAAATAAAACAAGCGCTGTGAGTGTTGCACTAGTGAAGGGGGGGTTTCCTTTAGTGATGGAAGCCCAACTACAGTCCTGTTTGTAATCATGGTCCTTAAATAAAGATATTTAAAAAAGAAAAAGAAATCAAAATATGACATTTTAGGGCCAGGGATTGAATTCAGAGTCTTGAATATGTCTTAAAATCTTGTAGCATTTATTGGTGAAGCAACCTGGTTCTGGGTTTTGGTTCAATTTTTGTTTTTAATATATTTTAAAAATAGTAAGCCAAATCACATAGCATAAATCCATAGTTTGGAATATTCTTTTATTTTTCTTTCTTTCTTTGTTTCTGTTTCTTTTCTTTCTTTCTTTCTTTCTTTCTTTCTTTCTTTCTTTCTTTCTTTCTTTCTTTCTTTCTTTCTTTCTTCTTTCTTTCTTTCTTTCTTTCTTTCTTTCTTTCTTTCTTTCTTTCTTTCTCTTTCTTTTTTCTTTCTCTCTTTTCTTTCTTTCTTTCTTTTTCTTTCTTTCTTCTTTCTTCTTTCTTTTCTTTCTTTTTTCATTTTTTTTGTTTTTATGGGCCCCACCAGGTAACACTCAGAGCTTACCCTGGTTTTGTGCTCAGAAATTGCTCCTGGCTTGCTGGACCATATGAGACACTGGGGATAGAACCTAACTCCATCCTGGGTCAGCCAAGTGCAAGGCAAACGCCTACTACTGCACTACCACTCTGGCCCTGTTTGGCATATTCTAATGATTATTAAAATAGAAATGTTAGCTGATGAAGTCTTGATGACCTCCAGATAGGTGAATTGATTGGGTGTTGTAGAAATTCTTGAGGACTCTAGTTCAAGTACAGGTTCTGAATTCACTCTGCTGCATTTATGAAGGGTCTCTCATGAGCAAATCTGGGCACAGCAGGGCCAGTGTACAGCCTGATATTTTCCCTAGACTCAATTCCTATATAGGGATAAGTCTTAAATGGGTAGACATTATTTATATGGGGTATAGTGCCACGTGATTGAGCAGAATGGTTCAAAAGAATGTTTTTTACTTCAGAAATCTTGGTGTATTGGGTAGGAGCAATAGCATAGCGGATAGGGCATTTGCATTGCACACAGCTGACCCAGGTTCGACCCTGGCATTCCATATGACCCCCGTAAGCCTGCTCGGAACAACTTCTGAGGGCAGAGCCAGGAGTAACCCTTGGGCGCCGCTGTGACTGTGTGGCCCAACAATCCCCCCCCTTAAATAGAAAGAATAAAAAGGAAAAAAAATGAAACCTTGATGTGTGATCACATTCCTGCCTAGAACAGTGGAACATTCGTCTGTGTATTTTGGGATAAAGTATATACTTTATGCAGAGTTCTTATGAGAATTATACTTAGTACTAAGTACACTTAAATTACCAAGAAGTATGTGTCCTCTAACAAGTGCTCAATAAATATTATGACAGAGAAGTGCTATGGGATGTGAAGCAATGAGAAACGCAAAATGAATTTGGGGAAGTAAAGGTCATTGGGATCACACTGATTGAAGTGAGATGCCAGCTGTAAGGCTGCTACAAGGAATAGGGAGTTCCAAAGCTCTTGAAGTGCTGTAAATTTAAAAGCTAATGGGGTAAAGAGGTTCAGCCCTCTACCTATAAGCACAAGTGTCAGAAACATGGGAAGAATGCTTAGGTCTCCAGAGATCCACACACAAACACTACAGAACAGGCAAGTACAGGAATAAGGAGTGGATGTGAGTTAAAGGATAGGAATGGAATGAAGTATATTCACTACTTAGGGGACAAAACTGTTCTGTCCAGCCTCTCATTTTATTTTACTCTCCTCATAGGAATCTTTTAGAGTTAATGGTCCCAAAAGGAGGTTTTGTCTTTTATTTATTTTTGAGTAAAACAAACCTTAGGTACACTGAAAGTTCTCACATATCCACACCTCAAAAAACAAAGCACCAAGACCCAATGTTTTGTGTGTCTTTTACAAATTTATGCTCACTTCAATGAAAAATTAAATAAGATTATGGAAAGAATTTTGGAAAGAGTTCATAAGTTCAAGTTAATGAAAACCATTATTTCTACAGAAAACTTTAAGGATTTTCTAAAATAATGGCTTTGAAATTCTTTGTTGTTGTTGTTTTTAATGGTCATGATGCTATATCCGGATTTTGTTAGTGCACTTTTTCCTGAGTAAAAGCCCTATTATTTTAATTAAAATAAAACCATCTGGTTTTCATAATTCACAGTAACTCTTCTAAACCCTAATCCTGGAGCTCAAGCACCACTCACAGTCCAGGCTCTGCAGAGGTCATGTGTTATTAGGTTATTTGCTGCCACAATTTCTGGAGTTGCTGGTAGAAGAGGCTGCTAGGTAGTATGCTACAGATTTAGAACAAAACAAGATAAGTCCCAGAATGAACATGTACAAAATACATGTCACCTGCATCACCCCTCCTGAGATGCATACTTTGTTACTGTCATACTAGGTTGTTACCAGAATGTTAATGCCTTTGGAGAAGCCGCAAGAAACTCTATTGAGTGCTTTGACTTATTTCTCTCTCTTTTGTTCTTATTTCTCCCTTTTCTTCCTTAGTACCTCCAAATAAAACTTGGGCTATTTTTTACTTAAAAATGTTTGCAGAGTATATAGAAGTGTCAGTTACTATTACTTTGTAGTACATGTATATAATGTACTATATAATGTATATAATGTTTTTTACATTATATACATTACTATATATTATATATGGTTAAAATGCATATATAATACAAATACTTATGTGGATTTTATATATGTACATATGAATGTATATACACATAGGCTATATGTATTATATGTACAAATACAATATATAGTACATTATATGCATGTACTAAAGACCAATAGTAACTGGCACTTTCTTCTACATATATATATGTATGTATATATATGTATATATATATATAGTGCATGCTAGATCTATCTCGTAAAACAAGAGACTTTCAAGTTGTCGAGAGCTCATTAGAAAGAGAGCATTAGTGACCTGTGAGAACTAAGGAAACAAAAGATGTGAAGGCCAATGGGACTTTGTGTTAGGCAAAGAATTAAGGCAAAGTGAGTAAACAGCATTGCTGAGCTAGAGAATGGAAACTATGTTTGGAGAATAATGGAGAAATATAGGAAAGATAAAACATTTGGAAAGAGAAGGGAATAAAGGGAGAAGAAAAGTAATAGAATAGTGAAGGGAGGAAGGAAAGGGGAAAAATGAAGAATGAGGAGAGGAAGGAGCCAAGAGCTCCATCAAGGGCTACAGATGTGATAGTGCAGCAGCTGGGGCATTTGCCTTTCACACTGTCGACCCAGGTTTTATCCTCAGCACGACAGAGTCCTAATTATTTAAAAATAATGAGACTAGAGTCTAGCAGAGGAATGTTGACAGTTTATTTTATTTTTATTAATATGCAATAAGAAAAAATGGATTTATAGATGACACAAATGAATAAATTTAATGGAAGGGATAGGGGGGAAGGGAAAAAAGAAATGTAAGATGGATGGAAGTTGGAGTTGGATGGAGCAAAATATGGATCAATGAAAGGCTTAATTATACTGATATGAATGGATAAGGCCATTCATGTAGGTATGTATGTATGTATGTATGTAAGATAATATACTATAAGAAACAACATTTTCTATAGAAGCTAAATTCCTTTAGTTGTTGATTTGTTTTGAGACTACACCCAGTAGTGTTCAAGGCTTACTCATGTCTTTGCACTAAAGGATCATTCCTGGCGGTACTTGGTTGACTATATGGGGTAATAAGACTTGGATCCAGGTCAGCTCTGTGCAAGACAAGTACCTTATGTGCTATAGACTTTCTCTCCAGATCTGATAAGTTCTTTAGAAAATATTAAGCAGAGAAACGAATAGTGTTGTTTTAAATAATTCATTAAAAAAACATGGCCTACAGATAAAGCTCATAGTTGGGCAGATATCCAATGCCACTTGCCCTGACTCTCAATCCAGTACAGTAGCAGGCCACTAAATCATTCTGCATTTCAATTTTCCTGAAAAGATAGTTAGATATCTTTAAAATATTTCTGTAGTCAATAATGATTTACACATTTTTATCATATTTTGTAACTTCTTGTATGAGCTACATGGAACAGCGTTTTAGTAAGTAGTATAAAACAGTATACATTTAATGGAATTTTTAACTGAATTTTAAAAATACAATGTTTTTCAAAGAAATGTTAATTTAAAATTTTTTGTTCTGAATAATGGTACTATGGTAGGATGTTATGTGGGTGGGAGGCAAATTCTATTGCTATTTTAGTTTGCTAGTCATACAAAAGCTACTTTTAGTTACATATCCCTCATATTCTTCTTTGAAAAACCCGATTTCTGTTTTATGTTATAATAATAAAGTTAAAAAATTTAAAATCATTTTCTGTTTCCTAATTTTAATAATAAACCATTTATTGGTAATATTGGTAAGCCTGATAAACTGTACAGTGTTATTTATCTTGAGCTGTCATTGTCGAAAGTTTACTTGTAAAAAATAGTAACTAGATAGGTTTTTTCCCCCTGAGAAGCTAGTAGGAATGCAGATCTACTGGGAGAGAAAATGATGCCCTTCAAAACCTAGTTCCAGCATCAAGTTACTGTGCTTTTGTGTAAAATAAGCAGATTGCTTTAGGAAATACGCCACAAATATTTGAGCAAAGAACTGTTCAATAAAAAAGACCTCTGTCCTCAATCCAGGAGTCCTGGTGGGCAAGGCAGATAGTGGCTCATCGTTTGGACAAAGGTGCTTAAAAGGAGAAGAGTTAGGGTCTCAGGTCTAGGATCCCTGCAGCTCTTTATTATAAGTCTGTGTCAGGCATGAGATGGATCATGACCCTTAGTGCCCTCAACACTAGCAAATGGTCATAGAGAACACTGCAAAAACAGGGAAATTCCAAGCATATTATAAGGAATAAAACAATATCACATACATGATATGATTCTGAGGCAACATAAAAATTGTCATCCTTACATCAGCATTTTAAATAATAGCCTTACGATGTAAATACTAGCTGCCCCAAGCTGCCTTTATCACTTTTGAAGGGAAAAAAGCATTTTATTTCCATTTTTCTCCACAACCAACATCATTTTTAACAGTCTCTATTGAAGTCCAGAATGCATGGGAGCTTTATACAAGATAATTTGAGATCCCTTGGAACATGTTTAAAAAATTTATGTGTGTATTCCTCTCAGTCACTGTAAAAAGCAGCATACCTGTATTGGATCCTAAAAAAGTTATCAGCTATGCATTCAGATAGCTTGAATGACATTGTGAAGTCACATAGACATTGCTAAATCTTACTGTTATGTTAACAAGCTAGTGAGAATGACATGCCACAGAAGCCAGAGCTATTGGGGCAGGTGAGAATCCTGTTAAAGTTGAAGGGAGTGCTAGACATGGTAGGAAGAGAAATGGGAGCTAAAAAGATTGCAGTTTCAAAGACTTCCTGCAGAGCTTGAGTGTGACTGAAAATACTCCATATGCATAGGCTGATCTGATTTTCTCCAACTGTTCTTTGCTCTGGAGGTTGACCAAGCAGCCATTAAGCAGGAATGATGATTGGTGTAGCAGGTACAGGGAGATGGGAAGGTGTAGAGCAAATAAAACAAGTTCATGGCATTTATGAGGAATGTAGAGCCCCCAGGAAATTTTACAAGATCATTTACTGAGGTATTCATGACGTATGTGTGAGAAGATGAAGGCAAGTGCATTTCTCATGGAAATATTTCGATTACTTTCAATTTGCTATTTCTTCATAATTTGCATAATAATATACTCTGGTTACTAATACTGAAGGAGAGCTATGACTTGCTTTGACAGGCTGCTCTTGAACAGCTCATGGGGCCACCAGTGTCAATGGGAGCATTGATGAGCTACACTCTGCTAAAATATTTTCTAAACCTACTCTCTTCTGATAGTTTTCCTTGACTACATCTGCATTACATTGAGACTTATCAGCACTTATAGGATTTCCTGCCTCCCACTTGAGAAATCTTTTGTCCCTGCTGCCCCTTGCACTCTGTCCAGATTCTGACCAGCCCCTCCTGATCGCCTCTTCCTTTTCTTCTGGGTTCTCCTCTGTTCTCTGCATTGTCTGTCTCCTCTTCCTAGTGATCCGGTTCCCCAAGCACTATATTGTGGACATGCAGTCTTTTCTATGGAATTTTTTTATGTTCTCAAAGGTAGCTTGTGAAAAAGTTAGCAAAAGACAGTTTTCTTCAAAATTGTTATCCTGCTGAGGACAATTATTTTTTTCTTACTTAGAGCAGAGATTTTCAAACATTTCTTTATCAGCATTGTTATGGTCCTAGGTTTCACATCCTAGGCTTAAAAGATTCCATTCTTTTTCAGAAAGACTTTTTTAAAATTAAACTATCACTTATACATGGACAGACATGGAGAGCATTACACTAAGCATCACACTCACCTGAGAGATATGAAAAGAAAAAATTCCATTTGAGCCTGTACCCTTCTTCCCTCACCCCAGTCCCATAGCCATTCCAGGGGATCTGCTGACAGGGACTCTTAAGTCAAGGCATTCTCATTCTCAGAGTATCAGGCAGGTTATGGGGCCTCTCCTGTCCTACACACACACCCTGCGTAATCCTTTGTGGATACCTCTCCTGCTTCCCTGATCAAGGTTTCAGTCATTTTCAGATGTCTCTCAGGATAGAAATCTAAAGATTTCTGCACAGTCTCATCCAGCTCTGTCCATCAACCAGTTTCTTCCTTTCTGTCAAACCCCATCTTGATCTTGTCCTTAAATTCCCATAGTCAAATGTTCTTGCTCATCTCCAGAATTTTTATTTCTCACAGGTCTCTGCTCATACTTGTCCTTTACTTACAGTGAACCTAAAGTAGTTTCTGTGTCTACCACCTGTACCTTCATCCTTCCTCTGTTTCTTCTTGGTACTACTTCTGTCTCTGACAGCATATATTGGTATGTTGTTTAGTTGTTTTCTACCTCCTAGCTATTGTGTAGTGTAGAAATAGTGAGTATAATTTGGGTTTATTTCATTGTTCTCCCCACTGTGCCTACAAAGTTACTTATCACATGAGACCTTGCTCTAAGGGAATTGTGCTGTCTTCTGGGTCCTAGGCATCATTTTCTAAATTATGCAGCCTTTTAGTTTCTACAAGGAGAATAAGTGCTGAGAATGACTGATTGCACCACTTAGGATAGTGACATCATCCTGTTACAAACATCCCCTTGGACATACATACATCTCTTAAGAAAGGTCAGTTTGAATCTATACACAAACAAAACCTAAGCAGTGCTAATGTTGAGACTACTTTACTATTCTGGGTGCATTAGAAAGAACATTTTCAGTGGGAAATCAAGGCAGATTAATAAACTCCACAGCTTCACATTTTCCACAAGGTTAAGCTTGTTGGACATGGGTTCCAGGCAACATTTAGAACAATTGACATTCCTTATTTGAGAAGGTAACAATCTTGTTCTTTTTGACCTGTGTGTTGAAGTGAGAAAGTCCTTTGGTTTTACCTGGGTCTTGAAATGTGTTAGGAATCACACTCTACATTATGCCATGTTTCTCCGATCAGTCGTTTCACTGCCATTGCAATACAGTGTGTTCACACTTTAGTTTACCTAGGTCTGTAGGGACCATTGACATTCTTTAGCAAAGCAAAAATAAAATTTCTTTCATCTTCCATTACTGTTTCTAGCTATCTTTGCTATATATTGTTTTTACAAGTTCACATATTATTAGTATTACATTGCATAAAATAGCTGTTCCAAGAGCCAGATAGTAGCTGTTTTTTTTTTTTTTT
>PVKC010013604.1:0-22801 GCA_004027635.1 Crocidura indochinensis | reverse complement strand
ATGACTATGATGATGAAATATTTATCATATAATGATGCCTGTCATGGGGCAGAAGAAGGAGAGAAAATTAGGCATAGGGGTCAATTGAATGGTGAGTATGGGAACTGGAATTTGGATAGGGAAGTCACAGTACAGATTATTAATGGTTCTTTGTTTCTTTTGGGTCACACCAAGAGGTTCTCAGTACTTACTGATAACTCTGCATTCAGATATCATGCCTAGCTGGGCACTAGGGAGAATGTGGGATTTCAGGGATAGAACCCAGGTCAGCAGCATGCAAAACAAGTGCCCTAACTGCTATGCTAGCTCTTCTGTTACAGCTGACTATAAGGAAAGGAAAACAAAAGATACATGTGACTGCTAATTAAGCTTTATCTCAAAAAAAATTTCCCTAAATGTTAGACCTTTCCATACCCACCTAGAAAGATCAATCTTTCCCATTATTTTCTAAGGATATATAGCCTGTATTCAACAATTAGAGAACACGCAAAGGGTGAAGATTAAAATAATTAGATTAGTCCATTAAAATGTTTGCTGCCAGACTTTTCTCAGACAGAGATTACTCATAGGTCTCCAGAGACTTGATGGTTCTGCAGACAACCTGCTATGCAACATTTGTTTTCAGTCATGATGACAGAGAAAGTAGTGTAGGCTCTAATGTATAAATGTCTCTTTGGGTTTTCAATAAAAATTCCATGCATGGTTACCTTTAGATCCACACAACTCTTGAGAACTTATTTAGAGTTAACTTGCATTTTTGGTGTTATTTATCACTTACGAATTTTTATTCATTGTTGACTCATTTAAAATTTTTTTAAAATTATTAATTTGTTGGAATAACATTAATTTACAAGGGTGTAAGTGCTTATATGTTTTGAATGTACCATGTCATCATATTGTACCCACTCGTATAGTGCTTTTAATTATTTCCACAGTAGTCTTTAGAACCTTATTCTTTGATTTCCTCTCTGCTTATATAATCTCAGTTGTTCCATCAGAGTCTTAACAGGTTGTTTTAATTGGTCATTATTACCTAATTTTTTTTTAGAAATATACTCTATTTGAGTAATATCTATTTTAAATTTATTTCTGACTTACTCAACTTAGCATGGCACTTCAATATAATTTTGTAGCAGAAGGCAAATTTCCTATTTATTTACTTTTGGTCTATCCTATAATGCTCAGTATTCCTGATTCTGAGGTCATGTTGGCATTTGGGGGGCTATATGAGGTAGCAGGGGATCAACCTGGCATTCACTGCATACAAAACAACATCTTCTATACTATTTTTCTTTCTGAAAATATCATTTAAAAACAGTTGAGGAGTATTTAATCGGATATCTATAACACAATCTATTGTTTTTTTTTTTTTGTGTGTGTGTGTGTGTGTGTGTGTGTGGTTTTTGGGTCACACTCGGCAGTGCTAAGGGGTTACTCCTGGCTCCATGCTCAGAAATTGCTCCTGGCAGGCACGGGGGACCATATGGGGCACCAGGATTCGAACCGATGACCTTTTGCATGAAAGGCAAATGCCTTACCTCCATGCTATCTCCCGGGCCCCACAATCTATTGTTTATATTGAATAAAATGTTAAAATTCTTCCATGAACAATTTCTTAGATAGCAAAGACTATTAGTGAACTGAAATCTATTTGTTATAGAACATCAAAAGGAATGCTCAGGGGTTTCATCTTGGCCAACTTGTCTGAATGGTTCAAACCTAGGATCTGGTTATGTCAGACTGCTCATGCCAGGCTGTGCTGCTGCCTATAGGGCCACTCTATCAGTTCAAACAATATGTGACTGATCCCTAGGTTATCTGCCTGGTTCTAGAACTCAGTTAAGTTTAAATTCAGTCCGCTGGTTTTTCCACAAGGTACTTTAATCCTTTACTTTTTTTTGTTCTTATTGCATAATAATGGTGGATTGCATTGTACCTCCCTATTTTCATCTGAATAATATCTATTTTCAAACACTCACTACTTATCACATTATTTTGTTTTCTTTGTTTTGTGAAAACAATTTGCCCAGTCCTGGGTAAATGCTTTATAACTGTGCTCTTGAAAATCTATACATTTCTTACTTGATTATCCTTATAGAGAACTTGTGCTTAATAGGACAAAAACATGCTAAGCAGAGCTAGAATTTCGTGTCATGTTGGAAAATCCAAACTCTTTGACTTTCTCAATGATGAGGTCAAGTAAGTATTTCTGAAGACAGTAAATTCCAATGGTGGGATATTTAAGACATTAAGAAATATAAGTTTTTAAGTACAGAAAATTGTGATGCATCTCCACAATGAAATACTAAGCAGCTTTTAGGAAAAATAAAGTAATAAACTTTGTCTATCCGTTTCCTCTAATTTTCTTTTTATTTCTTGAAGCATTTTTTTTTGTAGTTTTCTTTATATAGATCTTTCACCTTTTTATTTAAATAGACTCCAAGGGACTTGAACTTGTGTGGCACTATTGTGAATGGAATGTTTTGAAATGTCTATTTCTTCTCTATAATTATTTGTATATAAGAAGGCCATTAATTTTTACATATTAATTTTATAAATTGCTGTTTTGATATTCAAATCTAGAAGCTCTTTGGTAGAGTCTTTAGGTATTTTCCTTTTTCAAATTTAATTTTATTGAAACAATTGTAATCTTCAGAGTCCTTTATAGTTGAATTTCAGATGTAGAGTGAATCAGGACCCAATGTTGACTTCCCTCCAGCAATGGACCCAGAGTGCATCCTATACCACCACATTTGCCCCCTGGCTTGCCAGTATAACAGATCCCTTTAAGTTTAGATTGTTAAAGTTTAGGTCCCTTGATTTTTATTATCATTGATTTGGGCTCAAATAGTTAGTTCTATCCTTATTTATTTCCTCACTAATGCATCCAAGACCAACCACTAGGCCCCTGACACCCAGTCTTTCTTTATTTCATTCTTAGTTCTTTTTTTTATATATATTCATGTTATATATGCAATACATATACATTAAACATTATATATTTAACCAAGAAAAGGAATACAATTTTGCCAAACTTTTAGATCAAAGACTAAATTATGGTTACTAATAATAGTTACTGAAAGACAATGGATAAGGATGGGCAGGCAAGTCTGGTAAAAAGAATATGTTAGTGTGGCAATTATTGTTTGCATGGGCACACCAAAGTATGGAGGTAATAGAAAAGAAAAACTTTGGCCTGAGTACAAGGAGACCCTACCCCTGAAATTTCCTGACAGAAGACCATTTCTAGGCACCAGGCAAGCCAGTTTGTCCAATTCCAGTCATTGTCTGCAGTGCCCATACAGTTATATCTTTCACAGTCTCTGTTGTTGATCTCATGCCTCTGCATTAAAGGTCCTGGAATCTGTACATCCCACATTGAAGTCAGGATGATGCAGAGCGGCGTACAATTTCATCTCACAATTAACGGGCAATGCAGAAAGCCCTGTCCAGTATGCAAGTCGTTGTTGTTGTTTAAATCTTCTCAGTGTTAAGGGAAGACACTTTTGAGTAAATCGATGTCAGAGCAGCAGAAGAGTCTTCCCCAGTACATTCTTAGTTTTATAGAAAAATGCTGGAATATGTGGGTAAAGAAATAAACCATGTCCTAAGATTTTATGAATTTAAAAGATAAGAGATCAAAAGTACAATAAAAAGGTGTTTTAATGGCCGTTGGTGTTGTTTGCATAGGCACATCAAAATATGGGGAAAGTAGAAAGGACAAACCTTTGGACTAAAACAGAGAGACTTTAATTATGAAGCATTCTGCCATGAGATCAACTACAGGCTCCTGGTACACTAAGTAGTCTTACCCAAAGTCTGTCTCTGTGGTCCCAATAAAAGTTCTTCACAATCATGATTGTTGAAGTCAGGTTTTTGTAATTAGAGATCCTGTTTTTTGTACAGATCCTATGTTCAAGTCAGGGTCACATGGTGCATCTTTTAGACTTTAGAATTCTCTAAATATAGTAACATGTCTTCTGCAAGCAGTACGAGTTTTACTTCTGGCTCTGCTGTGTGCTGGGCTGTGAACCATTCCATGCAGAAGAGTTGCCGAGGGCACGATGACAGAGCTGAGCAGTCTTCGCCAATGAAGGATGGAACCAGAGGAGTGTGGACACTTCACTTCTCTTTGCAGCTTTTCACATCTCCTAGCCAATGAACTCCAGCACAATGTGTAGAAAACACCACACTAGAAGCATGACAATGGAAAACAACGCAGGCTTTCACTATTCACAGAGAATGAAGATGGCAGCTCTAGTGACCTTAAAAGTGCTGACCACTTATTTGGCCTCTTAGAAAAGGAATTTAGAGCAACAATAAGGAGAATGTTTATAGGACTCAAAGCATGGATTGATCTGAATGAACTTCAAATAAGAATCAGGAGAATATAAAAAAAATAGAAAAGAGAAAACTCCAAACTAAAATAACAGGACTGAAAAACACAGTAGGAGAAATGAAAACCTCACTAGAAAGCCTCTTCAATAGAGTAACATCAGTTGAGGATGAAATCAGTGAGCTGGAAGATGAGATGCATAACAACTCTATACAACAGAAGGGATCGGAAAAGAGCCTTAAAACAAACTACAAGACAATAAAAAAAAATTCTCAAAAAGTTTGAGCAGATGAAAATAGAAGTATTTGATAAACTCAACAGAAACAACGTAAGAACTATTGGAGACCCAAAGAACCAGCAAGAAAATCTCCATGAAGAGGGCCAGAGATACCATGTTGGTAAGGCGTTTGCCTTTCATGCAGCAGATCATCGGTTCGAACCCCAGCATTTCATATGGTCTCTCGAGCCTGCCAGGAGCAATTTCTGAGCACAGAGTCAGGAGTAACCCCTGAGCACTACCGGGTGTGACCCAAAAACCAAAAAAGAATACTGAAAGCAGCAAGATCAAAAAGGGAAATTACATTTAAAGGAGCATCCTTAAGATTTACAGCAAACCCGTCACAAGAAACCATCAAGGCCAGAAGACAGTGGTGGGATATA
Source organism: Crocidura indochinensis (assembly GCA_004027635.1). Taxonomy (NCBI): domain Eukaryota; kingdom Metazoa; phylum Chordata; class Mammalia; order Eulipotyphla; family Soricidae; genus Crocidura; species Crocidura indochinensis. Next base: position 17,805 of record PVKC010013604.1, on the reverse strand, counting down.
GTGACAAAACTCAGCAAAAGAAATGCTTCCCCTACAACACTGAAGCCATCCAGACTCACGTTTAGGTTTCAAGGAAGTATACATATCTTCATGGATAAAAAAAAAAAAACAGCCAAGAAACTTACAGGCATACAAACAGCCTTAAAAGAAAAATTGAAAAGTTGACATTAAGACAAGACAGACTAATAGACACACCAAAGTCCTACATCAAGATGAGACTAAATCCCATCACAATTAATTCTCTCAATGTCAATGGACTAAATGCACCAACAGTTAAGAGACACAGAGTGGTAACATAGATCAAAAAAGCTGAATTCAACATTCTGCTGCCTTCAAGAAACACATCTGAATAGTCAGAACAAACATATATGCAAAATCAAGTTTGGAGGACAATCATTCGCGCAAACAACTCCCTTAAAAAAAACTGGAGTGGTCATATTAATATCAGATGGCACAAATTTTAGACTTACAAAAGTTATAAGGGGACTCGAGCAATAGCACAGCAGTAGGTCAGAGATGACCCAGGACCGACGTGGGTTTGTTGGGGTTTGGGGATCAGTCCCCCTCTCTCGAGTAGCATCTCGAGCATTTCAAGGAGATGCGGATCCATGAAAATTTGCAAAAATGATTTATTCTGATGCCCGATTGGCACCAGGGTCAGTGCCCAGAGATGAACCCCAGAGCAAAGACCCTGAAACACAAAACTCACAAGTTTTTATACAGCAAAGGTACAGCGTCAGTGTTATTTTACCCCCTGCCACAGACAAAGCCTGGTCCTTATCTTAGAATAACATTTTAACTCGGGCCTCCTAACTCAGTTAGGAGAACATTTGTCACAACAAAGAAGCAACCACATGGTTAACAGTGGGTTAAGGGGAAGGTGGTTACATCCTTTATCATTCAGGGTAAACATAACATTTAGGGCTGCATTCCTACTCTAAAGGATGGGGAGTGGCTAGCTTACTTAATCTTTTAGAAGTAAGTTTCTAAGATAGGCCAGGTGTATTAACTTATGACTTTGGCTTGTATCAGCCAGAATCAGGATGCCTTTAATTTACTTTAATCTCCTTAGGTGAGCTCCTGGGACCTGCCGGGTGTGAAAGGAGGAGATTCGGCTGTTTGTATGACTCTGACTTGTAAGGGCCAGAATCAGTTTTACAGGAAAAATGCTTAAACTAAAAGAGCTTCTTTTTGGGGAAAAACTTCAAACTTTTCCTCTTCAGGTTCAATGCCTGGTATCACATTTGGGCCTGCAAACCTACTAGGAGCGATTTCTGAGCACAGACCAGTATCCTGGGTGCTGTCGGGTGTGGCCCCAAAACCAAATAAAAAAAGGAAAGAAAAAAAAGAAAGAAAAGTTATAAGGGACAAAGATGGACACTTGTAATAATCGAGGGATATGTTCATTGTAGCATGTTTTATACCAAAGAAAAGGTGACTGGGAAAAGAAACTATGATGTGTAAGCACAATGGAATGTTAGTTTGCTATAAGAAAAGATAAAATCATGCAATTTTTTGTTAGGCAAATGGATTTGTAGCTTATCAAAACGAGTAAAATAAGTCCTAAGGAAAGTGATAGATACAGAAAAATCTGCTTCATCTGTGGGTTATAATGGGTTAAACATGGTAGGAAAATAATAATCATCAAAGAAGTAGAACCTGAAAAAATGATTTATAGAACCTTTCCAAAGGCAAGGAGTGGGAAGGGAGTGGGTTGAAGGGAGGAGACCTTAAGACAGTAGTGCATAAAAGCAGACACTATGGTTGAGGGTATGATATTGGAACATTGCATGTACAGTATTATAAATCATAGTAGTGCAAAACAAACCAATTAATTTCTCCAGGCAGGGTTTTGTATCTATGCTCTGAGGATATTATAAATTTATTTCTTAGAGATTTTAGCAAAAGCTTTTGAATATAATTGTGCTCAGAATTTTAGGAGCCAAATTTAGCTTTATCCTGTCTTTCGTTTTGTCTGGAATATTGTTTTTCTTTCTCTTTGTTTTTTTTTTTTGTCTTCTCTTTTTTCTTTTTGTCTCTTGTTTTAAATTATATCATCAGTCAATATTTTAAATCTACTTTTAGATTAAATTAAATCCTTTCTGGGACAAAACAAAAGATAATATTTTTAAAATATATGAGAGATTGAAGTGTCTGGATTGAACACCAAATCTCTCTAAGCTTGAGCATCCTTTTATTTATATAGTCACAAGCTTATGCTGGCATGGGTATTTACATCATTAAAGGAGAGACCCATTGTTTTATAGGCTCAATTTTTCTACTTCTTAGAGGAAAAAGATGATTGTTGTAGGCGACTTCTGTCCTACAGCATCAGTGGGATTTCAATAAATTCACTTCGGGGAGAGTGGGTTGCACTGGCGGCAAAATATGAAATATGAAATAATGAAACTGCACAAAATAAATTGTATGGGGACCCACTTCTTCAATAGAAATTTAGTCTTCCATGTTGGTAATATATATACCCAGTCATCCTATAATCATCCCAGTTTCAGGTATAAAAGGCATTTCCTAGCTGATGAAAGGTAGATTAGAAGAAGGGACATGACAGCAGGTTCTAAAATATACATATCAAAGACTAGCCAATACAGGTGAAAAGAATCTGGAGCTAAAAGGGAGGAAGAAACATAAGGAGAAGGGGGTTTGCCTTTTAGTTAACCAATTTGCTTTAGAAATGCAGATTTATTTGGCCAGAGGGGAAACTCTGGACTTGTGGTGCTGAAAATTTCCCTGAGCAGAGTCTTTGCATGAGGCCATATTTTGACCTGTAATTTTGCAAGGGAAAGAATGTGCCAAATAATAAAAAATTGTACTGTCATATTCATGCCATGATTTTCAGAAATATTGCCAGTAATCCACACAGGGGGTATAATTAACATCCACCAAAGGGCCTGCTGGCTAAAATATTTCTTGGAGATTATCAGGTCACTGCTCCAGGAAAATATGCAGATACAGCTGGAGGTGCTTTATGTCACTGCGTGGCAGATATGTCCTTTAAAAAACCATTTTTTTTTTTGGTTTTTGGGTCACACCCAGCAGTGCTCAGGGGTTACTCCTGGCTCCATGCTCAGAAATTGCTCCTGGCAGGCACAGGGGACCATATGGGGCACCGGCATTCGAACCAATGACCTTTTGCATGAAAAGCAAACACCCTACCTCCATGCTATCTCCCGGGCCCCTAAAAAACCATTTTTTAAGGTAAAACATGTGAAGTATTTTAAAGTCTCACTCCAAACATATCGTTGTAGCTAATCCAAATGTAGGTGCTCGTGGCTTGAAAATTAATTACAAAAAAGAGGGTTGGTACAGAATTAAATTGGCTTGTTTCAGTGTTAGCAACCAGAAAAAAGGTGACGAGCTTGTTCTGTAAGCCCATATAATCAGGTTTGGGTTAGAAAATGTATATTAGAAGAAAATTATAGGTAACAAATAAAGAGTAATAAGGTCTGTCTCAAGACAGCATGGAGGTTGTTGGTGATTAAGTCAATTCTACAATATGATGGTCTATTTCTTGTAAAACTTTGAGGTAATGTGGCTAAATAAGAGTTCATATCCAGGGACTGAATAATCATCTTCAAGAATACTTTTAGAGGTCTTGGAGTTTGCTCTTTTCACTCCATCTTAACCTGGTTTAACATTAAACATATAATGCATAAGAAATATTTTATAACTTCCTTCCTTACTTTTTTCCTTTTTTCTCTATTAGAAAGAATCATAGAGTTGGGATAATAGTGCCTAAATCTTTCTGTGGGCTACTTCTAAATATCCTATTAAATCTTCTGTGCTTGGGCTATTCACCCTGTAAAATATGAAGAAATATGAACTTTGCTGATGCTTTAGGTACTGTGGAACTGGGCTGTTTATAATAAGTCAAAGGAGATCCCATGTGGTGACTGCTGGCATACTTTGAAGAAAGGGGAATTTGTCTGCTCCATTCTGTGTAAACCTTGAATTTTTTTAGTCCTGAAATCAATTTACTCAGGATGGTCTTGAGGCTTGGGGCTTTCCTGTCTTGTACTTTTTAATATGTTAAATCTGAATGTGATCCGGTGTGTGGTTCCATCAAAACTGTCTTTTTAGATCTTTCTGCTTTGCCATTTTTTGTTTGTTTGTTTGTTTTTTTGGGTCACACCCGGCAGTGCTCAGGAGTTACTCCTGGCTCCATGCTCAGAAATTGCAAATTGCTCCTGGCAGGCACGGGGGACCATATGGGGCACCGGGATTCGAACCAATGACCTTTTGCATGAAACGCAAATGCCTTACCTCCATGCTATCTCCCAGGCCCCGCTTTGCCATTTTTAAATGTTTGAAATTGTCAAGTCTCAGCTCCCAGAATTCTTGGTTCCATTAACAGGACACATGACAACTCATTTAGTGAAAATTATAGCGTACAACCTCTAGATTGTATGTAGGTATAAAGGACATTTTAAAAAATGAAAAAATAAGCTGTGACCTGCATTAGAACTTTATTTCATTTTTAAGTATGCTGATATGCCTTAAATTGTAGTTATATATTCATTGTCATTTTTCTATTTGAAAAATAACCAACATGTTTCTAATATTGTTGTTTAATCTACTTTTTGTGTACATACAAAATTGTCATATATGCAAACTGCATGTAAGACATTTGTCTTTTTTATATATAATAATAATTTTTACTTTGACCGAAGTGGATTACATACCATTCACAGTAATATTTTAGGTTTATATTAACATTAAATCAGGGGATTCCCATCACCAAATTTGTCCTTCTTCCACCCTCATTTCCAGCTTGCATCCCACAGCCCTTTCCCTTATCCCCCTCCCGGGCTGCTATATAAGAGGTCCCTCTGTGTCTAGCTTGTTGTATATTCTTTTGTCATTGGATTTGGTGTTTAAGTCCGATCATTTTTATTAGTACTCAGTGATCATACAACTGTTTGGTCTTGGTACCGTCCATTATTTTTCCCTCAATTTGAGAGGCAGAGCAAAATGGTTTAAGTTATGTGGTTCTGATTGAAGAAAAGAAAAGCAATAAAATGGGGTAAAAATCAAACAAGCCAAAAAAGGGCAATGTACTTAGAGGAGCTCAACATCAGTTTGAGGGAAGAAAGGGAAAAACGAAGGGGAGAACCACTATAATACAACAGAAAAAATCAAACAAAAAATTCAATGAGCACTACAGCAATAAAGACAAGCACCACATAATAACCCAGTCCTGAAATAAAAACAAAACAGTGCAAAAAACAACAATAACAAAATGAAGAGCCAAAATAAATAAATAAATAAATGAGTAAAAATTATTTTGTGCTGCTTATTTTTTTTTTTTGCCTCATAGGCACAGTAAATATTGGGGAAATTAGAGGGAGAATTTCCTTGGCCTAAGAGATACAGGGTTTCTTTGCTCTTGAAGTATACTGTCATGGGAGTAACTACAGACTCTTTACATGTTCATTTCCTGTCCCCTAAGTCCTTTTGTGATGTATGGAAGACATTTGCTCCATCATGGGCGATAAAATCAGACCTCTGTATCTAGAGCTCTTGGTATTTACACAGGCCAATGAATGGAGCTTATTAAGAGGTATTTCTTTACAGTTCTAGAAGTTCTGTCCTTCACTGTCATTTTAATCAGTCTTCTGTAGTTGGTGGTCTTGGTCATTGCGCTGATCCTAGGATGAAGCCTGGGATAGAGTCTTTCGTTATGTTCCAGAGGACCCATTCAGTTGCAGTTGTCTCAGTCAGACCTCTGGAATTAGAGACCTTGATTGTTATACAGATCATAGGCCGAACCCTAGACTAAGGCTTTTTTATTGGTCCCAGGATACATTCTGCCCAGTCATAGTTGTCACAGTCAGTCATCTGTAGATAGCGATCTTGGCTTTTGCACAGATCAAAGAATGACAAGTCTTCTGATTTTGTTTTATCGTTAGATGGTGAGGTAAGACAGACTGCTCTTAGATCAAGTTGTTGCCCTTTCCTCATTGTCAGGATATCATATCGAAACTGGCACATGTTGATGCCAGAGCAGTATTAAGGATGTCCCAGAGGGAGTTTGGTTCCTGAGCTGTTGTGGAGAATTATGTCATTTCTATATCTGGGATCCAGGGTTCAAGGTTGGGTGGTTGCTGTCTAATCACCGAGAGTCTAAGTTGGGTTCACATGACATATGCTCAAGGTGGGAGATGCCCCTGTATTGTAAAAAAGTATGAGTTCTTATCCCTAGTAGATAAAAGCTCGTTTATATATATATAATTTCCCACTTCTTTAATATGCTTTTGCAGAAAGAAATGGTGCTACATTATATTGCCGGTGCAATTGGAGTGGGACAAGAAGAAAACAGAAACAAGATAAATAAAAGATATATATGCACGTATATGTAAAGAAAAAAGAAATTTTTAAATGAATTTAAAAAAGTTATTAAAGGAACAAAGTGATGCAGGAGACTGCCTTACATTTGGGGAAAAACAGGTTAAGAGATGGTATTATATAGGTCTTAAGCTTATGAAGTATAGACTTTCCCATTGTCTTTTGAGATTTTTTTGTGGGGTGTGAGATCCAGGGTGCATTTTCATCACACACCCTGATCTTTTTGAGATTGAGAAAAGATTTGCGACAGTAGAGTTCTTGCGGTGGGGATCATTTTTGGAGCTGAGTCCGATATCAAACAACAGTCCACATTAAGAAGAGGAGAGAAGGAGGACCACACAGCATGAGTCAGCAGGGGTGTTGTTTGTAGTTTCTTGCCGGGGATGAGGTGTGGGTCTCAGTGGGTGTCCCTTCACTTGGGTACTGAGTAATGTCATATTGGGGTGAGAGATCGGTCTTGATGCCTAATGGATTAGGTAAAGAGTTTTAATAAGGTGGGAAATTGGGGTGGGTTTGGGGAGTGAAGGGATAGTCAGGTTTCTGAAGGGGGGGAGAGAAGATAATATATGGGAGGGGTTATATACACTATAAGCATGGGTTGTTTATTATTTAGATTTGGCTCTCATGGAGAAGTCCTATCTCTACGTACTCAGCCCACATAGAAACATACAATAGTTAGCTTAGGTATAGCTTAAGAAAAAGATGGTGATGGGAATGTTGCACTGGTGAAGGTTTTTTTTTTTAAATATGTATAAGATGCTAAACAATAAATTATGTACCTAAAAAAAGAAAAAGAGAAGGGGAGAGCAAGAAGTAAGAAAAATCTGTAAATTTTGTACAACTAAGGTAAAGAGACTAATACATCAACTAAGAGAGATTGGGCTGGTGTGTCTAAGTTGGGAGGCTTTCTCAATTTCTAGGGGTTTTGTTAGTGATGGGTTGGGCCTCCCTGAATGAGGGTTTCAGGATTAAGTGATGACTGGAGCAATTTTGGATGCACATAGGTTATGCATCTCGAGTACTACGCGATTGTTAGTGAGGTCTATCTATATAGGTGGTTACCCTATGTAGTATTGTCTGCAACACTTTATATATCAAATTTCCTTTTCTAAAGAGGAAGTAACTATGGTTTTTATTTGACATGGGTTGAATATATGATAATGAGGAGGAAAAGGTAGAAGAAGCAAGGGAGAAAGAAAGAAGTAGTGAGAAGATAGAAGGAAAGAGAACAGAAATGTTAGTTTGCTTAAACGTGTTCCATGAGTAGGTCCTATAATATAAGTCTGTGGGTCACAGCTGCCTGCTTCAGTGGTCTGGCTGGTCACATGCTTCAGGTCTTAATAGAGGGCATAACCTAGAGATAAATGTTATGTTAAAGTGTTTTATCAACACATTTTCATAATGCAAGCTGAGTATGGTATTTAGTGTGACTGGGCACCGAGGTGTCAACTTAGATTGTCCACTCTTTGTATCCAAGAAACCCTGTGGATAGAAAAACTGAGAGGTTATTTGAAATATAGTAAGATTAAAGCATTAAAACATATTATTATGAAATGCTTCCACTAGAGTCACTGACTTCCCATCGTATTCTTTACCTGTAATCCTGTATAAGATCCCTAAGACATTATTATGGACCTTTATAGTAAAAGGCTTATTACATACATGTTCTCTCTACGCTGTTGTTTCTGCTGTTGCTGGTTTTTTTATGATATATTGTGTAATCAAGGCTTTGTGTTGCTCCTCTTCAACTTGTTTTGGACACTACTCCCCAGTAAATGTTGATAATTACAGTGTTTGAAGTTTCTACCCTGTTAAACTATTGTATTGTTCATGGAGTATTACATGTATATATGGTGTATATTCTAGGTACTTCAGAATAGTGCTATCATTTCGTGCTTATCTTCATCTCATTTAACATGATATTTTGTAGATCCATCCATGTTGCTAAAAAGTCTATGATTGTATCATTTCTAACTGCTTTGTAGTAGTCCATTGTATTTAAGTACCACATCTTCATGATCCAATTGTCTGTTATTGGGCATCAAGGTTGGTTCCAAATCTTGGCTATTGTACTGAGTGCTGCGATAAATAGTGGGGTGCACACATACTTTGTGGTGAATGTCCTTCCAACTTGGGGATAGATACCCAGGAGAGCAATTGCTGGGTCATATGGTAGCTCAATTCTGAGTTTACTGAGCACACTCCAGACTGTTTTCTATAGGGATTGGACTAGGGGGCATTCCCATCAGCAGTGGAAGAGAGTTCCTTTCATACCGCATCCCTGCCAACAGAGGTTGTTCCTCTTGTTTATGATGTGAGCCGTCCTCACTGGTGTAAGGTGGTACCTCATTGTTGTCTTGATTTGGATTTCCCTAATGATGAGTGAAGGTGAGCATGTTTTCATTTGTCTGTTGGCCATCTTTCGGTCTTCCACCGAGAAGTGTCTATTCATTTCTTCTCCCCATTTTTCTATGGCTTATTAGATTTTTGGGGGCCCAGCTTTGTATATTCTAAATATCAGCCCTTTAGCTGATGCGTTGAGTGCAAAGATTTTTTTCCATTCTGTTAACTGTCTTCTAGTATTAAGTAGAGTTTCTTTTGCTATGCAGAAACTTTTTTAGCTTGATGTAGTCCCATTTGTTTAGGTTTGATGCTAAAGTTCTTGCCATTGGCATTCTATCCTCAAAGACTTTTTTGATATATAGGTCTTCGAATGTTCTGCCTATTTTTCCTCAATAAACTATAAATTCAGGTCTGATTTCAGATATTTGTTTTTTGAAAACTGAAACAATTGTATTGAAGTGTAACAGTTTATCAAATATGAAAGTAATCACTTAACAAAAGTGCTCAGATCTGTGGTGTCTATAAGGTAGGAAAGTATTGGGCAGATATCTATGCATATATCACTAGTGCCAAAACCAAAAGTGGGAAAAATTATTTTTACCCCCACCCCAAATCTGAATGTGAAAGTGGAAGTTGCAAAAGAGAATTGTTACATGGTATAGACAACTGACTGTATTAAGCCTACTAAGTGGAAAGGTTTGTTCTTTTGGAGGTTACTTTAGGCTTCTTAGAGGTAGGAGAGGAGTAGAGGGTCTGTGTGCTTTTTTTTTGGGGGGGGGGTCACATCCGGCAGTGCTCAAGGGTTACTCCTGGTTCAATACTCAGAAATTGCTCCTGGCAGGCACGGGGGACCATATGGGGCACCGGGATTCGAACCGATGACCTTTTGCATGAAAGGCAAACGCCTTACCTCCATGCTATCTCCCGGGCCCCAGGGTCTGTGTGTTTTAAAGCAATGGACAAAGTTCTGCTTTGCAGTGAGTGCATTGGGCTAGCCTGCACATAGAAATGCTGACAGATTTTTGCTCTCCATAGATGTAGCAGCAAAACTATAATTAATCTAAGAGGGAGAAATATGTGCTTTTGAGATTCCTTCACATGAACTTTTCTTGTTATGTCTGAAAAAAATGTTGGTTAGTCCCTGTACTTAAATTAACAACTGTCCTTTTTCTCCTCCAAAATATTTCTGTTAGGATTATATGCATTTACTAGGTGAGCAGTGGATTTTTGCTAGCTACATGATCAATTCCTGAATTTAAATATTTTGTTATAATTTATTGTAGCTATTACCAAAAGCCATCATAACTACAATTGCAATCATTATCATTGCCATCATGGAAAGTAGTTATCCCAGACTATTGAGATTGTTTTCTGATTCTTTTATAGTCAATTGCCTTTAATAGCTCCCTTACCTTCAAGGAAGTGACTTGACTTTATTTTAGATTTACTATGTATCCTTATATTTACCACACATATAAATCGATAAATTTGTTTTCTTCTTCAGAATATTCAAACTACTTGTCTTAGAAAAAGTGTAAAATTACTAACTATATATTTAAGAAAACAATTTAGTTTTGTTTCAAATGATCTTTCATCTTTAAAATATAGCCTTCTAAAATTATGTAAAAGCTACAACTTGCCAGATGAATTAACATGTACTGTGGAGAATGTACTGTAAAAGAGACAGATTTCCAACTAAAAAACTATTTTAGCATGACTGTGACTAAAACATGTTGGGTAGAGAATGTCATCTGGCACTACCACTTCTGGTAGTTTGAACTTACAAAAGTTTTTTTTTAACCCACTAGTTTTATTTTCATGTTCAGTTTATAACATACAGATGTCATTTAATCTTAACTATGCAATTTTAAAAATGAGATTAAGTCAAAGTATAGTTGTAGATTCTAATAAGTAATATAGAATTTTTGGGAAACCATATAATAGATATAAATGATAGATTTAAGAAGCACTGCTTTTTTGAATAAATAACTTATTTCAGCTGCAATTTTGTATTTAAACATTTTAAGAAATGAGAATATGTCTTATTGCCAACATAAGAGTACTGTTAACTATAAAAGCATGATTAACACACAACTAATGTTTCCCCAATCCCAACCAAGCACTCTCAGATCTCTAATCCCATGTTTTATTATCATTTTATATTTGTTTTTGATTTAATTCTCTGTCTACCGAAGATAAGTATAGTAATAGTCTTTAACAAAGCCATAACAGTTCATAAAAAATAGTGGAGTGTGGATATAGAAAGAAAAGCCATGCCAGAGGTAAAATCGGGAAGAGGTCAGGGTGATAAACACTTTAGGGGTAGAGTAAATTTGTACATGAATACTATAAGCTCAAACATCATCGCCATGCTATTACATAAACTATAAAAAATAAAATTTAAGGGCTGATTGCAGAAAAACGTTTGCAAAATAAATAAAAATTAATATAAAATTAGTTTATATATAATGAAATAAATCAGTGAGAAATTAGACATAAAACTCTTACCCAAATGATTAACCAACAAGCATATTCAATGCTTATTTTGATTTTTCTTTAATGATATAATTTTAATAATATGACTATTTAAAAATATCATTCCTGAACCAGCACCAGGAATCAAACTCTCCCCAGGGGAAGCCTTAATGCCACTCAGGCGTCAACTTGCTCCAGAGTAGATTCACACGACACTCTGATGACAAGAGAACTTAGCAACAACTTGATCTAATGGCAGGTTGTCCTACCTCTCTAATAGTGAGATGAAGTCAGAAGACGCTTCGTGACACCCCAGCTTCATCCTAGGATCTGTGCAAAAAGCAAAATCTCTAATTACAGAAGATTGACTATGACAACCTTGACTGAGTAGAACTTTTCCTGGGACCATAAAGAAAGACCTCGGGGTTGGACAACTAACATGCCTGGAACCTGTAGTTGGTCTTATGATAGTATGCTTCATGGATAGAGACACCCTGTCTCTCTAGTACAAGGAAATTTTCTTTCTAATTTCTCCAACATTTACTGTACCTATGCAAAAACAACACCCCCCCCCAAAAAAAAAACCCTCAGAAAAAAAAAAAAACATAAAATACCTTACCACATCTGCCCTCTCTTTAAAAATGTAATTTTATCTTTAGATAGGGGTTTCTGCCTTTTTAATAGAACCTCAAAACATAAAACATTTTGTTCTGCTTCTTATTTTTATATCTTCCTACAAATTATGAGAAAAGGAAAAAAAGTGAATGGAAACCAGGGACCAAGTGGTTTCAGGAGCATTGAGTGAAAAAAATATGGTCAGAAAAAAATACCCAAGCCAAATTCAACGACAATAGAATCAAGAGACCCAAACTATAACAAGCTAACCACAAAACGAACCTGTACAACTAGTAGTCTAGGGGGATAAAGGTGGAGGTATGGAATGCATGCTGAAAACTATGATGGAGGAAGATAAACACACTGGTGGTGAGAATGGCCCTAATTTACTGTCACTATATTTCTTAAATACAACTGTGAAAGACTTATAATAAAAAAAAATGAGTTTTGGGGGCCCGGGAGATAGCATGGAGGTAAGGCGTTTGCCTTTCATGCAAAAGGTCATCGGTTCGAATCCCCGTGCCCCATATGGTCCCCTGTGCCTGCCAGGAGCAATTTCTGAGCATTGAACCAGGAGTAACCCCTGAGCACTGCCGGGTGTGACCCAAAAACCAAAAAAAAAAAATGAGTTTTGGAAAAATTCTTTTTTTTTTTTTTTTTTTTTTTGGTTTTTGGGTCACACCCAATGACGCTCAGGGCTTACTCCTGGCTATGCGCTCAGAAGTTGCCCCTGGCCTGGGGGACCATATGGGGCACGGGGGATCGAACCGCCATTCATCCAAGGCTAGCGCGGTAAGGCAAGCACCTTACCTTCAGCGCCACCACCCGGCCCCTAAAATTCTTATTTTTTTTTAAATTTAATTAAATGGATGTTAATTTTTAATTATTTGAAGAAAATGCATTACATTGCTGATATAGCTAATCATAATACATTTGTTTCCAGATAAGTGAAAGCAACATTATTGAAAAAAGAAAAAAAATTGAAAAAAAAGAAAGAATAAAGAAAAAGTACAGTAGCAAGCACATTTGTGAAAAGTCATTGTTTTTCAATGAAATCATTAATACAATGGAAGAAGGGCTAGTAAGCTCTTATTGTTAGCTGTTCATGACTTGTAGGGGCATGCTCTCAGTTGTCAGGCCTCCTGGAAAAAGGAATATTTGGGGAGAAGGTGCCCACACTTGATCCACGAGCCCTGGTGATATCAGACCCCCAAACCAGTGTAACTGAAGTTGTCAACCTGGTGTCCTTGAAGGGAATCCTAGTGGGTCAGTGATGAGACAAGGCCATTGGGAAAATGTTGATTCTGGGTGATGGAAACAGCAAGCATGGCTTTGGCTGGGCAGGAGTTTGGCTCACACTCTCCTTTCAAAAAGGCCAGATTTATGCTGCATGGGCCAGTGTAGTAATAATCATTCATGGCTCAGTTTACATCTTGTTTGAGAAAAGATTGAATTTATAGAGCTGTCTGGGTTTGAACATGGAGATTGTGATTATGGGCAAGGTTACAGCTTCTAGACTTCCTGAAAGAAAGAAGATATGGGTGGTTGAGGATACCCTGCACTCGCCCCCCCAAACCAGCATACCTGAAGTATAGTCAGATGATTGTCCCTGAAATTCTTTGTTTTTATTTTTGAGTCACACCCAGCAGCGCTCAGGAGTTACTTCTGAATCTGTGCTCAGGAATTGCTCCTTGCAGCCTTGTGGGACCATATGGGATGAAGGGAATTGAACCCAGATCTGTCATGAGTCCCTCCCAGATCATCCACATGCAAGGCAAACACCCTACAGCTGTGCTATCACTCTGGGTTCTGAAATTCTTACTTTGTTAAAGCTACAAATAATTTATAAATCCTCTTAAGAAGCAGACAACCATAACATTTTTACATTCATTAAGTAATGTGTTATGGGATATATGCTGGGAACAGGAGTGGAGGGAGGACAATATTGGTGGTGGGAAAGCCCCTGATTTAATATCACTATGTACCTAAAATACTACTGTGAATGATTTGTAATCCACTTTGATCAAAATAAAAAAAAATAGGGGCCCGGGAGATAGCATGGAGGTAAGGCGTTTGGCTTTCATGCAAAAGGTCATCGGTTCGAATTCCGGTGCCCCATATGGTCTCCTGTGCCTGCCAGGAGCAATTTCTGAGCATGGAGCCAGGAGTAACCCCTGAGCACTGCCGGGTGTGACCCAAAAAAAACCAAAAAAAAAAATAATAAAAAAAAATAAAATAAATAAATTAAAAAAGCAAACGTAAAAGTAAAGAAACACAACCCTAATTCACATAATGAACAGTTTTTCAATAAATGCCAAAGGATGAAAGATGGAAGCAAATGCATATAATTAACTAGGAAAAGTATTTCCAATTACAAAACACTGGTATAATAGTAAAATAATCAGTATAAGAAAATTTCTCATTATCTCTCAGTAAGTAGATGGAATTGAATACAGTTCATGAATTTCATAAGTCTAAGAGACCTTGTCAGATAATTTATATAGTATATTAATAGATTTTAAAACAGCTTTTCTTCCTAAAAGGACAACTATTTATAGAGGAGCTTGGCTCAGCTCAGTAGAATTATATTCAAAAGGTAAATTTGTGATTAAGTATATTTATACATTTATTGAAAAAAATTCTTTATTGCTATATCAGATTATATTTCTGAAAGACGGGTAGACTATTTTGAGTCTTAGTAGGGGACATCATCTGGTTCAGCCCTTATAAAATTAAAATAAAGGATACTCAAAATAGTATGTTAGAGTGTCCATACAACTCAGTGATTCTGCTTCTTGACTTCTAAACCAACAATGCAAGCACAATTAAAAAGGATATATACATACATATTTATTAAGTATGGCCAGGATATGCAAAAAACCCAAATTGTCCCCATAAAAAATGTTCTGGGAGAAGGATTGAAGCAGAGGCACTGCGTAAGATTAAGAAAATAAGACAGATGAAAGAGAAAAAGTATGGCATCAGGGGGCAACAGCGTGTAGAATGAGCTTTGACTTCCTTAATGTTTGAACCAAACCATAATTCAGGAGCAGGAGAACAGCATTCTTTGATCATATGCGTAACTATCCCAGTGCAACCAGGCTAAGCTTTACACAGCAGACGGTCTCGGTATATTGGGATAAATAATAAACTATGGTGGGTTTATGACAGGGGATAAGTTCTTCTGGAAAAACAAATGAATAAAGCAATCCTAGGAACTTTGCCTCTGGATTTTGACATCAGCACCAGCTTTCAGGTTCCTGTTTTCTCACCATTTTACCTTTTTTTTCTCATACATTCTATTTAGTCCTCAGTTGTGAACAAAAGTCTAGATACACAACGATCTATTTACACAATAGGATATTATGCAGCCATAAGAAAAGATGAAATCTTGGAATTTGCCATAACTTGAATGGAGCGGAAAGTTAAAAAGTTCAGAGGGAGCAAACAGTCGCATGAACATTGAGTGGAAATAAAAAATGATCAAACCTAAACAGTAAACCCAAAGTTAACCACAGCAGAATCATGGTACCCAATGATTCTCTCTCTCACTCTCTCTCCTTATGTATATATACATTTATCTATCATCTATCTATCTATCTATCTATCTATCTATCTATCTATCTATCTCTATCTATCTATCTATCTATCTATCTATCTATCTATCTATCTATCTATCTATCTATCTATCTGTATCTATCCATCTATACCCAAGCTATATATAAAGTGGACCTGTTACTCTAGCAGTCCAGGGGCAAAGGGGGGAAGTCTGGGATGCATGCTGGGAACAGGGGTGGAAGGAGGACAATACTGGTGGTGGGAATGGCCCTAATTTGCTGTCACTATGTACCTTAAATATAACTGTGAAAGACTTGTAATTCACATTTGTCAAAAAAGTTCAGAGGGAGAAAAAATAAATTATTGATTATATTTTTGATCTATGGTATATAATGAATTGAAACAAGAGAGCAGACCATAGAGAATGATGAGATTACCAAGCAGTGAAAGGACTAGTGGGGTGAAGGAAGCATGAAGAGAGTAGAGGAGAAATTAGAACTCTGGGAAGACTTAGCACTTTGGTGGTAGTGATGGTGTATTCAGATATACATCAAACCCACAAATAGCTACCTCAATTGTAGCCGTGCTACCTAGACTACAATTTAAAAGGAAACAAGGTAAAAAATAATTACATGAATTAAGTAAAAAAAATTCAAAAATTTTTTATTGTGACCAATAAATGTGGGAAAAATTATTGTGGCCAATATTATGAGAAAAATTAACTATAATTACCTTTCTGAACATAAAAGCTTAATGACAGCATAAGGTAAGCTTCTTTATTCACTCACTCATTTAATAAATATTCCTAAGGGCCCATATTAATATGTTAGATCCTGGGAAACCAAACTCTAATAGGTAGAAGATTTCACTTAGCTTAGTCTTGTACATAAACTGCACTACAATTGGATAAATTATTTTAAAAAAGATTTAAAATTAGTATAAAAAAGGGAATAATCTGGTTGGTTTAGGGCAGATAGTACTATTTGATCTTGACCTAGTGCTGAGAAGCAGGGAAGAGATGAAAATTTTAAGATGAGCCATTTGCATGGTTCTGATCTGAAATTGTCAAATATAATGAGATTATAAGGATGAATGCCATTAAGTAGTAAAGTTTTCTTGGAAGGGAAGAGATGTGAGACAAAGGAGGATGAGAACATTACTATGTTTATTACATATTGTAATATGTAACATCATATATTAGAATATGTAATACAATATATGTAATATAATATGTACATTATTATATATGTTACAGGAACATTACTATGAAAGAAATTTGTGTTTTATCCTTGGTACAAAGGACTCCCATTTGTATATGTAAATAGGAGAATTATATCATGTACTTTTCAGCCAAACTGGAAAAAATTAATGGCTAAGGAAGGAAGTC
The DNA here is from genome assembly GCA_004027635.1 of Crocidura indochinensis. Taxonomy (NCBI): domain Eukaryota; kingdom Metazoa; phylum Chordata; class Mammalia; order Eulipotyphla; family Soricidae; genus Crocidura; species Crocidura indochinensis. The sequence continues at coordinate 1,064 of PVKC010013604.1, read as the reverse complement.
GACAGAGTCCTGTTTGGTTTTTTTTTGTTTGTTTGTTTTTGTTTTTGTTTTTTTCTTTTGGTACCAGGGAGCAAATCTGGGCCAGACCTCTACAAAGCTGTGTCAAACCCTTTACTATATCCTTCAGTTCCTTAACAAAACTTTTAGTCAATAAACAGTTATTTAGTTCCTAATTTATTGTGTTTTTTTACAGCTGAACGTTTTCTGGTTAAAGTGATCTATTGGGAGGGGTGGGGAGTACTTTGATGATGCACAGACTTTACTCCGGCTCTGCTTTCAGGGATCAGTCTTGGCAGAGAACCATATGGAGTACCAGGGAACAAACCAAGGTTAGCTATGTGCAAGGCAAGCATCCTGCCTGCTGTTCTATGTCTCTGGCCCTTAAAGTGATCTATTCTATTTTGTTATATAGCCTAACATGGCAAACACTAACACCCTACTGCTTAGCAACTTTTGAACTATAAACTTTTCCTTTTTGTTAACTTGCTCATTTACAGACCATTTGAGTTGAAAGTTTATATTTATTTTTGTGTTTATTTTGTATTTATTGATATATCCTAGTTGCCAATTTCTCCAGTATTTTAGCTGAGTACTTTTTTGTGAGGTGGGGGAATAAAGCTCAGGATTTATTTTAATTTTGATCATTTATTTGTTTTATTTATTTTATTTATTTTTTATTTTTAATTATGTGAACAATGATGCAAAGAAAGAGGACAAGTTACAGTGGAAGGACAATCATCCAAAAACAGAGTTCTCAAAAGAAATCCCCTGTTGACCCCTTAATTTTGAACTTACAGTCAAAGGACATTAAAAAAAATAAAACAAAACCCATGTACAATTACTTTGTCCCTCAAGTACTCAGATTGTAGTACATTATAACATTTCTTAGCGGTACACCAAGCAATCTAAAGCCATAAAATTTATGTAACTCCTTAAACTTGAAGGCATAGCAGTTTTTTTTTTAAAAAATTTTAATTATGAGAACCAAGATGCGGGAGCCGGGCTGTGGCGCTGGAGGTAAGGTGCCTGCTGCCTTGCCTGCGCTAGCCTAGGACAGACCACGG
>PVKC010013603.1:0-22808 GCA_004027635.1 Crocidura indochinensis | reverse complement strand
TCTGGCATGGGGGCGTCAGACCCCCCAGACTAATGGAAAGTCCGGGGGGATCTTTGGCTAGCTGTCCAACCCAGGGCCCACCACATGCCAGTACAAAACCAGGAAAACTCCTGGCACATGGCGGCCCTGAGACCAGCTCTGGCCTCTGCCAGAAAAAACATTTTTCTAAGTGTCTTTATTTTGGTGCTGAGATCTTCCAGGTAAAAAGAAATTTAATCAAGGCTATATTTTCCTGTAATACACACAGGTAGAATAGGTCAATTAAATGTTAGTTGTGAAGGAAGCATAATGTCAGTACCATCAGTACTGTCAGTACACTAATCTCAAAAATATTTCTCAGGAATTGTCCAACTATCCACACTGCAGGGAAACTTCCCAGAAGGCTTTTTGGTGAAATATTCCTTGGGAGTATTCTAAACAGCAATTTGCACTAAGGAAATGACATCTTAGTGGACCTTCTGTTAGTCTCCCTCTAGAAATACAGAAATTTCTATTTTTTTAAATTTTATGAGGACAAAGATGCAAAGAAAGAGGACAAGGTAAAGTTACAGTGGGAAGACAATCAACCATAAACAGAATTCTCAGAAGAAACCCCCTTGCTGACACCTTAATTTTGAACTTTCAGCCAAAAAACATTAAGAGAAATAAAACAAAAGATATTCACAATTACTTTGTCCTTCAAGCCCCCAGATTGTAGTGCATTATTACAAGTTAATTTCTAGTTAATGGTCCAACACTACTCTATGGGGGAGTCATATTAGACAGAATGAAAGTTGGCTTCTGGGGGCATAGTGGTCATGTGGACTGTGTGAGTCCACTCTCATGGTAAGCCCTGTGCTTGGTATGGACCTGATCTTTGTGGACAAAGGTATCTGAGTCTTGGGGTCAGACATGGATCTTGGAGCAGACATACCCCTAGTGTTTGTGCTGCTTCCACATGGCTGCTGGAAAAACCAAAGGCCACAGAACACAGGGAAAGGCTCTGTGTCCTGTAGCCCTGCCTAACACAGCCACCTATCCACAAGCCCAGAAAACCTCAGCTCTGCAGAAATGCCTGGGAACAGCTCTTTGATGAGTTTTCTATGAACATCATCATGGCCATAGGGGATCCCAGGTGACCCCACTTTTAGTCTGTCTGTTCTCCTCACCCAAGTTCACAGTTCTAACTAAACATGAAGCTCATTTGATTTTCTTTTAGGGGAACCTCCAGCATTGCTCAGAAGTAGCTTCAGTGTGGTAGTAGAGGCCTGGACATTTTTAGTACCCTGATCAGGGTGCAAGATCACCAGGGGTGCTGGGGATGAATGCCAGAAGTCATTTTCCCAGCTCCGTGGTGCATTTTCTCTTGATGCTAAAGACTAAAGTGCTCAGGCCATAGTGCTCAGACTTACCTGGGCCCTGATATCAACCATTTTTCTCTCCCATTGCCTCCCATTATTGTTTTGCTGCTTGAACAGGTGATTGGCACAGTGTTAGCAATGCCAGCAGTCTTGTTCCTAAAAGGGCAGGATCTGGCAGTGAAGCACACAGCAGCATCGTTGGTCTGAAGAGAGAGGTGACATTCAGCAGTCACCTCAGTTCCATGACCATGGGCAGTTGTCGGCAACCTGTGGCTCGTGAGCCACATGTGGCTCTTTACACTTTTAATTTGGCTCTTCTGTGTGCCGGGCAGCCGCTCCAAGAGTCAGGACTCTGCTCCTAGCCTCTGTCAGTGCGCGCCCAGTATGCAGCCTGGGCGGCTGGCTCCAAGAGTGTAAGATGATACCCAGTATCAACCCTAAACAAAGGTGTTTCCCCAACATCATCCTTTCTTAAATCTCTTTCTTTGATATGTAAAAGTCTACTTACTATGTACTTTCGTCTCTCTCTCTCTTGACCTGAAGCCTCCTGGTATTGGGAATTGATTTTTTTTTTTTTTTTTTTTTTTTGGTTTTTGGGCCACACCCAGTGACGCTCAGGGGTTACTCCTGGCTATGCGCTCAGAAGTCGCTCCTGGCAGGCACGGGGGACCATATGGGAACCTGGGGATCGAACCGTGGTCCGTCCAAGGCTAGCGCGGTAAGGCAGGCACCTTACCTGCAGCGCCACCGCCCGGCCCCGGGAATTGATTTTAATAAAGAAAGAGATGCTCTAGCTTTTTGGGCTCGAGGCAGAGAGTACAAGGTAAAAGGCCATGGACTTCATGATTATCCTTTCTTGGCTAGCTTGGTTTATTATTTCTTTCCTGCTACCCTGCTTCTTCAGACTAGGTTGGGTGGAGTTTAGAAATACAGTGCCTGGGGTGATCTTAAAACACATATTTTATTTTGCACAAGAGTGGGCATTTTCCATGAAGGGATTCTCAACTCAGAGTTTCCTTTTCCATGGATTCTCATGTTCAGAGAACTCATGATTAAAGTTGTGAGCTAATGCCCTTAAATGCTTTTATTCATATTGATAATGACTTTCTGTATAAGTGCAATCAGAAATTTTTTGCAAGAGTAGAAACATTTCAATATCTCCTCAGACACAGCTATCCCAGAATCAGATTCTTTTTTGAACACATCCATCTTATGTCTCACTGTGAAAACTACTTGTGAAACTCCCCTGCAGAGAAATATTAAGTTCACAGAGAAAATGAACAATGTCTGCCAAATACACAAGCTTAGCTACCCATTCTTGTCCAACTGGGGTTGTACAAAGTCAGAGTTCTGCTCTCACAGGAACTGCACTACTTCTTACCTCTTGCCAACAAGGTGAGAGAGCACCCTTCCCCTGATCAGCCACTTCACTTCTTCATGGAGAAGATGCTAGTAGTGGGCATCCATACTTTCACCCAGGGTGGTGAATAGCCTGGATTTGATCACAATTGTGAATTTTACAAATTATCTTTACTGTATCATCTGTCACAGAGTTTAGTTCAGCAGGGAGTTTTTTTGAATCCAGTCTATTCATACAATGAGTGAATACAATGTACAACTTCTGTTTTTTGTGACTACACAAAAACACTGAGCCATGAACAGTGCATCATCTGTACATACATCAACACATCAGATTATTATTCTGAGTGAAATGAGTCAGAAGGAGAGATGTAGACACAGTATAATCATTTGTGGCATATAAGAATAATAAATGGGTATATGGTAATACTATTTAGAGAAAATAGGGATGAGGGACAGAAGGACTAGTCCATGATAGGAAGCTTGCCATAAAAAGTGGTGAGTTCAGTTAGAATAGAGAAAGGTACATTATGACATTGGTAGTTGAAACCTATCACTCTGGACAAGAACTTGATGCTGAAAATGCATAAGTGACATGCATGGTACCCTTTATAACAATATTACAAACTACAGTGTCATAAAGGAAAATTTTCAAACCTCAGTGTCATAAAGGAAAAGAGAGATAGAGAGAAAAAAGCAAAATGCCTGTCTCTGACAAAGGCAGAGGAGGGTGAAGGTGAAGGAAATAGGGACATTGGTGGTGGGGAAAGTACACTAGTGAAGGGTGGTGTACATTCTATGATTGAAAATCAAGTATGAATAATTTTGTAACAAATATGCTTAAATAAAATTTTTTTAAATGTTTCAGGCACTGTATCATAATTCCTTTATGATATATCATATGCCTTTAACAAAGTGCCATTTTTGTTTTTGTGTGTATTTTAGTTTGGTTTCTTGCAGCACACACTAAAGTCTCAATAGATTTTTTTCCTTTCAGTGAAATCAATACTTTTCTTTGAAAACTGTCCTTGCTTTTAAAGATTGTTAAAAGATTTTTCTCTTTTACCTGTTTCATCTCCATATTGTAGGTTTCAAATTTCAGCACATTTTGGTTATCAAGGGAAATGTTTTCAAATGTTTTGCTTACTTATTATCAGAAATCAAAGCATTTTTCCTCATTTTTCCTTGAGATGGGTGTTCACTATCCAGAATTAACAAACGATCAGTGGATTAAAAAACTGTATTTCATGGTGGATGTTTCTTCACATCTAAATCAGTTTAATCATAAACTACAGGGGAAAGGAAACACAATTTTTTTCAATGTTAGAAGAAGTTATTTTGTTTGGAAACATATTATCTGTTTTTGCTCAATATTTTGACAGAGAAACTGATTCACCTTCCAACCCCGTTGAAACATCACCAAGAAAATAATTCTGATATTGACATTACCTATTTTAAAACAGCACTTTTAAACATGAGAAAAGCTTTTCTCAAGAGGTTTCAGGATTTCAGAAACAGCAAAGCAACATTGGCCTTTGTTAAAAAAACTTCTGGATGCCACTGTAACGGAATTAAATTTTTCTTCCTTTAATATCAACATTGGCAGCTTAGAAATACAATTTCTGGATTTGAAAAACAAAGAACTGTGGAGTTTGAAATTTGAGCATCTTTGTGCTAATTTAGAAAGATTGGAGAAACACTAAAGTGAACTTAGTTCATAGCACAAGTGATCTGCTTTGAAAGACCTGGAGAAGGAAGATATGTTGCTTTTTAACACCTGGAATAGTATTCCTGACTCATATAATCAACTAAAAAAGCTAGCATTTGCTGTTCTTTTCTTGTTTGGGTCTACATATTTATGCAAACAATCATTTTCAATCATGAATCTTATCAAGAGTAAATTGAGAAATTGTCTCATTGATGAGAACCTGGAATCATGCCTAAAATTAAAAACAGCAACATACAAACCTGACTTACTCAAACTATCCAAGGAATTGCAAGGCCAATGTTCACATAGTGTTTGTGACTTTATCAGTCATTGTCAGGATGTAATTTTCTCTACATTGTAAAGCAAATTTTATGGAATATAAAATTATCAATAAATAATATCATTCTAAAGTTTTTGTTTTATTAGTTGTGTTATCTGTATCCCCCCCGACCTATGTGAATACTTGCATGCAAAATATTCTCAATAAAAACTTATTGAAACTAAAAACAGTGTGCCATTCTATGTATTTTCGGTTTTAAAAATGTGTCTCTCGGGGCCGGAGAGATAGCATGGAGGTAAGGCATTTGCCTCTCATGCTGAAAGTCGGTGATTCGAATCCCAGCATCCCATATGGTCCCCTGAGCCTGCCAGGAGCGATTTCTAGCATAGAGCCAGAAGTGAGCCCTGAGCGCTGCCAAAAACCAAAACCAAACAAACAAACAAAACAAAAAACAAAAAATATGTGGCTCTCAAAATAAATTTCAATCATGGTTTTGATGATGTTTAGCTTAGTTGAAAAAAAAAAAGGCTGCCGACCACTGACCATGGGCAAGGCAGTGGTCTCACCTCTTCTCAATAGAGATTGGCTCTGAATCCTCAATGTCTCATGTATGGAAGAGCTCTGTGGTTCAGAGCAGCATAAAGTCAGGGTTGAAATTCAGGAGTCCTGGAATCTTGTCCTGCTTCCAGCATCAGTCAGCCTTCCCAAGCAGGGCTGTGCCTGTCTGCTTCTTTCTCAAGGCTCATGTTCTTCTTATTTTCCTTTCCTTTTCCTTTTTCTTTTTTGGGGGGTGGTGGTGGTGCACAACCAGTGGCACTCAGGGCTACTCCTGCTTTGCACTCAGAAATCATTCCTGGCTTGGGCGACCATATGGGATGCCAGAGATCTAACCTGCATCTGTCCTGGGTCAGCTGCGTACAAGGCAAATGCCGTACCACTGTGCTACCACTCCAAAGGCTCATGCTCTTCTGAGGCAGCCCATGCAGTGCCATATCTAGACCCCTCCCAGGGTCTCTCCTGAGTTGGCCATTCCCATGTGGGCACACTTGTTGCCCTTTTCTCCACTGTCCCTCAATGAAAGTTCTGTGTCAGAAGATGTTTACTTCTAAAATGCTGAAGCAGCTCTGGAGCAATCTGGTGCCCACCCTACGGTTTCCGGCTTTTTTTCTCACTTCTCAGTATTTTATAAAGATTTACATCATTATTTTGCTGCTGTGTGCAATACTTATTACTCTTTCTTCGCTTAACTGTCTTGTTATGCTGAATAGTTCTTTATTTTATTAGTTATTTTTGTTTGTTTTGTTTTATTTTGTATTGGGATCACACCCAGTGGTGCTCAAGGCTTACTCATGTCTCTGTGCTCAGGGACAGACTCAGAGATTCTGGCAGGTCCAGGTACCTATGGGATGCCTGGGATTGAACCACATGCAAGGCAAATGCCCTACCTTTTTGTGCTATGGACCCTATTAGTTTATTTTTAACCTGACAACAAGTGTAGACATTAGTTTTACACACACTTCTGATTTTTCCCCCACTATGGGATGAATTTTTGAAAGGAGAATTGCTTAATCTAGAATCATCTAAAAATACTTACACTCCACCTCTACTGGCCAGGTCCTGCAAGAATCCTGCTCACTCTGGGACACCATCTTGCAGAAAGCCTGTTGGGGTCTTGGGTGCAGGCTCAAGTCTAAAGGCAGCCTGAGGCCTGTCTCCCTCCTAGAGGGTACACAGTCAGGGCTCACTCCTAACTACTGTACTGGTCACTGTACTCCCAAGGGGACTTGTGAGATGACACCCAGATATTGACTTGTTAGACTACACCTTATTTTACCTAAAATATAGGTCATCCCTGATTCCTTTGTGTGTTTGTTTACAACTTGAATTTACCCCAAAACAGAGATTGTCTTACTTGTAAACCTGGGTGGGACTCACTCAGGATAGCCTGAGCTATGCATTCTTACTGCCCCACATAGGAGTGGTCTCTGAACTCAATAAAAGCAGCAGTTCCAGCATGCAGCTGGCTCTTCATATGAGGAGAAGTCTGCCAGACGACACGTGTTTTACCCTCAGTCTGGTTTGGATTATTTCATGCGTGACCCTGATTCAGACTTGTTCACTTGGGGTTGAAGATACAGTGCATGGGGTGATTTTACATTGACCCCAAACAAAGGCATTCCCCCAATTTTCTTTTTCCTTTCACCTAGCCTTGGATATATAAAAGTCCACCTGGATCTTACTCCACCCTTCCTCACCTGAATTTTGAGAAGAAAATTTTGAGAAGAAAAGGCAGTCTGGTTTTGGCACTTACAGAAAGACCATGAGGCTCAGACTGACTCCATGACTCTCTTCTGAGTGGCGTGGCTTATTAATTCTTCACCACTACCTGCTTCTCCAGACCCATCTGCCTAGGCACAGGAAATACACTTGTGCAGTGATTTCACAATGTGGGGATTTATTTTCCAGGTACCCATAACTTTGAATCCTCAACTCAGGCTAAGCTCCTAGTTATGCCCTTACTTCTGGTTTCTTTCTTTTCTCCTGGTGTCTCCTCCCTACCTTCCCGATCTCCACATTTCTAGTGGTCATTTCTTTCTTCTTGTTTTTTTGTTTGTTTTTGTTTGGGGGCCAAACCTAGTAGTGACCATTTCTGGCTTTGGGATCAGGAATCACTCCTGATAGAGGGACCATGTATAATACTGGGGGTCAAACCTGGGTCAGCCATGTACAAGGCAAACATCCTCCCCTCTGTGCTATTGCTTCAGCCCACAAGTAGTCATTTCTTTCTTCATTTTTTCCCCTTTTGTTTTTGTTTGGAGGCAACACCTAGCAATGCTCAGTCTTGGCTTTGCGATCAGGGATCATTCCTAGTAAGCTTCATATTGTTGCCAAGGATCATTACATGCTTGCTGCATGTAAGGCAAATACCCTTCCCACTACCATTGTTCCAACTACATTTCTAGTATTTTTAATTTCATGACAAACATGATGATACTAGATATGTTTTATTTCTATAAATATTCTCCAGATTTTCCTACTGATTCAGAAATGGTCAGGAGACAGGGACAGCTCATCTGCCCTGGATGTGGCAACCTTGACAGACAGACAGACTCTCTGCTGAGAGCTGTCTGGAAATCCTTTGGGCCCAGCTAGGAGAGGTTAGTGCAATAATTTTTGAGGATGAGCATCAGCTGAGGAGAAGCTGAAAGGGCCATGTGCAGGGCAGGGGCTGCCATTGCCTCCTGCATGAGAGGTCCATATAGCACAAAGAGAGCAGAGCATGGGTCTGATACTTCCTGAAGGTGAAAGACTAAAGGGAGATGGTATACACAAAGGCTGGATTTCCGGTCACAGGACTGGAAAAAAGTGGTGGTGGGTGGGTGGGGACTACTAATGAGGTCACCTGAGGTAGAGGGGGCATGAATATGTTGGTGACAGAGCAGAGGCCTGGAGAAGGTGGCACAGGCAGGGCAGAGACCGGAGAAGGCAATACAGGTAGAGCAGAGACCTGGATAATGTAGCACAGGCATATATGAAGCCTGACCTGGTGGGAAAGGCCTTGTGCTCAAGGGGGAAAGCTGGTTGTGTTTAGTCAGGCTTGCATATTGGTCTGCATGTCTGTTCCCAGAGCCTCATTTACATATCTCACCTGGCACACCAGGTTTCACACTTTCTTCCCCTGGGGCCCAGATTCCCCTACTCACTGGGGCTCTTAGTTGTGGTTTTACATCCTTCACAAAGCATCAAATCAGAAACTCTTGCACAATGAAGTCAGCTCAGGTACTCTCCGGTGGGCTTTGAACTGTGCCCTAAAGGAGGCCTCTGTGCTTCTTGCAAAGTCAAGGGAGAAAGGCTGCCTACTGAGCTGGGCTGGGACCTTCTGCTTCCAGTTTCTCTGCACAGAGCACTTGAGTCCATCTGCTCCCAAAACTCTGATTCTAGGAATCACATTGTGGGTTTTGAATAATTTAAAAAGATTAAGACATTCTGTAATATTATCTTTGGTTGTCTTTAAAAATATTGGTCTGGGCCCAGGAGATAGCATGGAGGTAAGGCGTTTGCCTTTCATGCAAAAGGTCATCGGTTCGAATCCCGGTGCCCCATATGGTCCCCTGTGCCTGCCTGCCAGGAGCAATTTCTGAGCATGGAGCCAGGAGTAACCCCTGAGCACTGCCGGGTGAGACCCAAAAACCAAAAAAAAAAAAAATTGGTCATTAAGTTAGCACAAGATTTTTCATCTGGTCTCTGGAAGAAAGAAAAGAAAAAGAAAAAAAAGAGAGAAAGAGAGAGAAAGAAAAAGAAAAAGAAAGAAAGAAAGAAAGAAAGAAGTATATGGGTTTAAGGGGTCAGAGTGATAGCACAGTGGTAGGCCTTGCCTGCATCTGACCCAGGACAGACCTCTGTTTGATCCCCAGAATCCTATATGGTTCCCCCAAGCCAGGAGCAATTTCTGAACGTAACCCATGAGCATCACTGGGTGTGGCCCAAAAACAAATAAAAAAAAAGAAAAAGAAAAAGAAAGAGAAGTTTAAAAAATACTTAAATCCAACTTTTAAAGTTGTTATCACAGGTATATTGGAACTTAATGGTCAAAAAGGAAGAATCAAAAACAAGTGCAGTCTACCCTGATTCCTATTTCCCATGGAAATAAAACGCTTTCGAGCGTCTAAAATAAAACCCTAGGGACAAGAGAGGAAGTGAGCTTAATTATGTAAGTCAGTTCAGTCAGAGAATAACTAGAATAAAATAGCAGTATGACCTACCAACTGTAGGCAATTTTAAAGCTCATATTCTAGAAATATTGTCCAGTAACTATAAAACACTAAAATATGCTCCATGGGCTACAGAGGCACTTGTAGTGACCTGAAAGTCTAGGCCTAAGTCAAACATCACTTCTGGATTTAACCCCTCACTACTCACCTTACAGGCTTTGATGCCAGGTCTTCATGTATATATACCCCTGGGTGCGGGCTGACTGTGCCTTCCTCTGTCCCCGCCTCGAGCCTTGAAACATGCAGTGGTGCAGTGATTTCTGTGAAAAGGGAAGACAGGGATCTCCCATCTAGTCTCCAGGAAGCAGCTGGAATGTCTAGAACTGATTCTCCAGTCATGAGCCCTGAATAGCACAGACCTCCAGGTTCACTGTCCCATGAAGTAGCTAATGTCCATATCATGAAGCTGCTCCCTGCACCACCTTTCCCAGGGAGCTGTAGACTCCAGCTGGAGCAGGGAATGAAAAATCAATCCTAAATTTCATCCAGGCTTTTCAGGCACTTTGTCTTTCTTTCACCAAGAAGAACTTCAGAAGGAGACAAAGGGTGAAGGAAAGCAACTTTCTTAGGAGATGCTGAGGAAGTGGAGAGAAAGAGAGAGAGAGAGACAGACAGACAGACAGACAGACAGATAGAGAGAGCAAGTGTGAATATAGTTCCTCTCATATAGAGCTGAGGTCTCGCCTGCTTTGTAGAGCTGGTTTTATAGTTTTTCCCATGTCTCCTCTCCCCCTAAAGTGGGCATTTCTACCTCAAAGAGTGCTTTGCCATGGTGTTATCTAGGAGAAGAGCTGAAAATTTCTGCCTTCCATCTTCATGTCCTGTGTTTCTGCTGGAGCTTAATCCTGAAGGTGTCCAGCCTCCTCGGGCTTGTGTTAACTTCAGTGAGAGCTCACCAGACTTCAGTCGATGGGTCTACAAAGCAGGTCAGGCCTTGTGCTGAGTGAGACTCACTTTTTCAGATCCTCTCCTGGCTTTATTTCATCCCAGGAATGCATTGCAAGGAAGTGTTTCTGTTTCAGGGGGCTGGCACTGAGGATGTGGAAGAGTGAGGCTGACTGGTGGAGGCAGCCCTATGGTTTGAGGGCACAAGTGACACTTGGCAGCCCAGTCCTGCCAAGTCTTGCCATGTGTGAATGCCCAAGTCCAGGTGTGAAGTTATCAAGTGTGAAAGCAGAGCGGCCAGGAGGTCAGAGAGGACCTAGACCCACACGACTTTCATTCCACCTGAATCAACTGCATGGACCCCACAACCCCACATTGTAGTACCTCTCATTAAAGAGCAGCACGTGGGGCCGGCGAGGTGGCGCTAGAGGTAAGGTCTCTGCCTTGCAAGCGCTAGCCAAGGAAGGACCACGGTTCGATCCCCTGGTGTCCCATATGGTCCCCCCTAGCCAGGGGCAATTTCTGAGCGCTTAGCCAGGAGTAACCCCTGAACCCCTGAGCATCAAACGGGTGTGGCCCGAACCCCCCCCCCCCGCCCAAATAAAGAGCAGCATGTGTGGAAACAGCTTCGGAGTTTGACTAGCCCACAGTAGTTGACTGACAATGGGAATGTCTGTCCCCAATACAGTGTCATACCCAGTCCAGAGAAATCCTGGCACCAGGACAACAGCAAGACAGGGAAGACCCAGAAAGAGTTAGGGCCTGTGGTGAAGACACGGGATCAGGTGCCGGTGGTGAGGACACAGGTCGGGGCCTTCCAGAGTGGCTGGACTCTGGGCTCTCCTGAGGTGAGCTCTGGACTATTCTGCTGGGCTGAGTTCAGGCTCAGTCTCTACATCCTCCTGCCCTGCTGTCTGTGGGGACACAGCCTCTCTAGAAGCACTGAACTGACTCTTTCTAAGTCTGTTCCCTCACCCAGACAGGGGCTGTTGTTTACTCCTATCTTATGGCAGACTTGGTATGGTAAAGACTCAACCTTCACTTGTTCATTTGCCACTACTTGGCTTAGAGGAGCAGAAATTGGAGCTGAAATGACCATTAAAGCACGAAGAAGCAGGGGTCTGAGCTATAGCACAGAGGGAGGACTTGCCTTGCACCTGCCAGCTCTGGGTTCAATCCCCAGCATCCCATAGTGTTCCCGAGTCTGCCTGGAATGTTTCTGAGTGCTGAGCCAGGAGTAACCCCTGAGTACTGCAGGGTATGGCCCCCAAACCAAACAGCAGCAGCAGCAACAACAACAAAACCAAAAATAAAACTGAAAATGTCAAAACCCACGAGCCTGTAATCTCCTTGGCCCTGGCCAGCTAACCACTATGGTCCTGAGGTTGTGGAGGCCGGATCAGAGGCAGACTCCCTCTCCAGCCTTCAGAAAGCATCGGCCTTTCTCTCTTGGTGAGGCAGGGGTTTTCCGAAGGCAGCAAAGGCTCTCCTGTCTGAAGCTCATCTAACAAGCATTCCAGAAAGAACTGCCAGGACAGAACATTTGCTGTGCATGAATCCGCTTCACTCAGCATAAGCACAACCCAGGAACAGTCAGGAATAGATTCTGCTGCCTGTGCGGTGACTTGGGTCTGGATCCGCCCAATCTTCCGGCTCTGGGAGACATGTTTCCTGAGAGCTGAGCAGGGAAGATGGGAAGGCAGTTTTGTGGTTGATGCCGAGGCAGCTCCTATATCTCAGACTTGAAAGTGTTGAGGAGTTGACCTCATCCTTATGCTTATTCTCTCCTTCCTTTTTTTCCTCTGCATTTCTTTTTTGGCCTTTGAGCCACACCCAGTGGCACTTAGAGGTTACTCCTACCTCTGAGCTCAGAAATTACTCCAGAGTCCAATGTGATAGTACAGCAGGTAGGGAATTTGCCTTGTATATGGCAGATATAGGTTTGATCTCTGGTATCCCATATGGTTTCTTAGCCCGCTAGGAGTGATTTCTAAATGCAGACTCAGGAGTAACCCCTGAGAATTTCTGGGTGTGGCCCCCCCAAAAAAAAACCAAAAAATTGTGCCTGGCAGACTTGGAGGGGGATCAAACCTAGATTGGCCTCTGCAAGGCAAACACTTTCCCTGCTGTAATATCACTTTTGTCCTACTCTGGAGCTCTTTCTTTAGCATCTTATTGAGTGTGTTGGCTAAAATAAAATATCACTACTGTATTTTAAGACTTCCTTTTCTTCAATATGGATGGATGGATAGACAGACAGATAGATACACATAGACAGATGTAAAACTGGGAATTTCCTTTTAGAAGCTGCACTAGCTAAATCCCTAAGTTCCAATTTGTGATAGTTACTTTATTTTAAAGTTCAGAACAAATACAACGTACATTTGTTTCTTTCCGTTGTGATTTTCTTCCTCTTATTTACAGTTTAAAGTGTTCTATCTTAACCTGCAAGCATACATATTTTTTGCTTGTTTCTTTTCAGGGGGTCAAGGGCGTACAGGTTACTTCTGGCTCTGTTTTCAGGGATCACTCCTGGAAGTAACTGGGGACTACATAGCGTGCTAGGGATGGAATCTGAGTCAACTGTGAGCAGGGCAAGAACCCGACTAGTTATACTATCTCTCTGACCCTGTGTGTAGATATTTTTAATATTAATTTCTTAGTTACTGATTTATAGCTGACAGAAACTGAAATCAGAGAACTCATGAATGCTTGAAATTTGTTGAGGCAGGAAGAAGACTCAGCAACATGGAGAGATGAGAGACAGTGTAGATGCAGGAGCAGGAAAGAAGCAGCTTAGCTTAGAAGCCACACATGGTGGATAGGGCCTTATAATAAAGCTGTATGTCTCCTGACTTCTACTGGCTGACTGTGGGTCATTTTCTTGTCATTATCCTGAACTCTCAGACCCACTTACCTGAGGGGCAGCAGGCACCATCCATTCCATGCACCACCAAGGACTTTATAATTAAATTTTATACAAGAGACTTGCAACTGAATCCCTTCACTTCAGATCCCTTCAAGAGTCATTCAATTCATAAAGTTAATTAGTAATTTCCCCTCTTTTATGGAAGAATATTATTTCATGGTGTGAATTGTTTATCTGTTCATTGCTTTACTGCCCTGGGACAGTTTCTACCTACTCAAAAAAAGTGCTGCTCAACATCTATGTTCAGTTCAGTCTATCATCTTGGAGATTTTCCATTTCTTAGGCTCATCTCTGGGAGCAAAACTACTGGACTTGATCATCTTAGAGATCAACAGTGCTCCCCAAATCTTTGTGCACAACATTTCTTGTTTACATAGCACATGCAAGGGTTCAAATTTCTCCATATTTATGAATGGCATTTTGTTATCTAATTATGCTATTTTAGGAACCCTGGCTAATTTTGGCTCTCAGTGTCATTCAGAAATAAAACCTAAATTCAAGAACAATTCCAAATACCCAGATGGCTTCCTTCTCTCTCTTATGTCTTTTCCCTGACATATATCCTTATTGTACATAGTGGGTTAATCCATTCAAATTAACCAAGAATAAGATAAGTGAGGGTGGGATCATTTCTTTGGTTCATTTTTTGGGGGAGGGTTTTGGGTCATACTCGGCAGCACTCAGAGGTTACTCCTGGCTTTATGTTCAGAAATCGCCCCTGGCAGGCTCAGGAGACCACACAGGATGCTGGGATTCGAATCACCATTCTTCTGCATGCAAGGCAAACACCTGACCGCTGTGCTATCTCTCTGGCTCCATCTTTGACTCATTTTTATAGGCATGTTTTTTTGGTTTGTTATAAAGCTACACTCAGTTATGTTCAGTACTTAACCCTAGCTCTGCACTCAGGAATCACTCCTGGTGGTGCCCTGGGGTCCATACGGGATGCTGCAGACTGAACCCAGGATGGCTGTATGCAGGGCAAATGCCCTCCTTACTGTACCAGCCCAATATTTTTTTCTAATTTTTATTATAACATGATTTATCAAGTTGTTTGGAATGCAGTCATTTAAGGCATTAAATATTCAACATCAATTCTACTACCAGTGTGACTTCCCTCCATCCCTACTCTTTGTGAAGGTTTGTAAACACTTACTTAGGTCACATGTAATTTCACTAGACAATATCTGGTGATTTTCTCCAAAGTTCCCTCACAAATTGTGTGAGATTTGTTCTGAGACACATTTTCCAGAAGGCTCCAATACTATGTGGATGGAAGGGAGGCTTCCAACCACTCACCACCACAATGAACATAATTGCTGTAAAGTTTTCGTAGTTACCTTCATCCAGCAGGAGTTCCTCTTGTTAATTCACAAGAAAGGAGTTTTAGGCTGGTGTGCAGCTCCATGGAAATGTACCTGCCCAGAAGGCAAAGTCAATCCTCCAGCCACATTTACATCCAGTCAACTCTGCTCCCACACTCCATACTTTGTAAGAACCAGGTGATGCTCAGGGACAGCACATTCCATCCTAGGACCACATAATCCCAGGAATACTACTGGGAGTGATGTCAAGCACAGAGACCATAGTGTTGCAAACACCTGCAGGTATGACTGGAATTTTGAAAAGGAGATGGGGTGTATATGGGGTTCAGTTTGTAGCTATTATGGTTTATGGACTATCTTCACAGTGGACACTTGAGCCTTGACCATCACACAGGCTCATCAGGGAGCATGCTCAGAGGGGCACTCTTCATTCAGGACAGAGGCCTTGCCAGCTCTATTGGAGGCCCAACATAGCCCCAGGACTCAGGTGAGACTGGCAGCTGTGCAAACCCAGGTCCTGCAGATGCTGGACAGCATGTGGGATGGTCACCATGCTATGAGTCATGAAATGGCAGATTTGTATATCAGCCCCCTGGGAAAACTGCTCTGGACTTTGCTGACTTCACATGGTTAGAAAACTTTGTCATGCGTACCTAATATTTCACGTGTGGCATGGGCACCAGCCCATGCAGCCTCCTGGGGCTTTGTGTCTGTGCTAGCCACTCTCTGAGGCCAACATGTGCCAAGGCTGGGTTCAGGAAGAACAAACCAAAGGATGAGCAGACCCTGCTGTCCAGTACAACCTCACATTGTGCATAGATATGCAAGACCCCGAGGAATAGGAAGAGGGCAAGTAGGGACCTGAACACAAACAGGCCTGACCAGAGTGGACACAGCCTAGAAGGCTTCTGAGGAGAGATTTGAAGGCAAGTAACCTTGAGGCTGTGGTGAGCTCAGGGATGTTCTCTGCACAGTAGTGCTGACACCAGATGGCTACAAGGGGAGAGTAGGGGTTGTGGAGGAGAGAATAGGTCACACAGAGTTGGAAGACAGCCTGACCCCACCCAGGTGAAGGGGACTTATTGGCTTGATACAGGGTCACATATGAGGGCATTTTCCTCACACTTTGGTTCTGGAATTTTTTCTTTTAGGAAGCCTTGGTATATAGGAATGTACATGTTTTCCACAAACACATGACCCTAGCAATTCCCAAAGATGGAATAAAGAGAATGTTTTCAGAGTAAAGCCTGTTTATTTGGGATTAAATCATTTAATTTTAGGTTACACATCTGGAAGAGTAACCTAAAATATGTTCTAGGTAAGAGTTGGGGTTGCATTTTGTTTGTTTGTTTGTTTGGAGATTTCCAGAGCTTACTTCTGGCTCTGCACTCAGGGGACCATCTGGGGGTGCCAGAGATTGAAGCTGGGTCTGCTGTGTGCAAGACAAGCACTCTAGCCACTGTATTGTCTCTCAGGCCCCAGTAGTTGGGGTTTTGTGAGAAGGAAAGAGGAAGCTGTAGTAAGTGATGAGAGAACTGTATAGTGAAGCTTAAAGTCAACCAAATCAGTAACTGAAAGGATAAAAAGAGAGGGGTCAGTTCTCTCTAGTTCTTTTTTTTTTTCCCCGGTCACACCTGGCATTGCTCAGGGGGTTACTCCTGGCTCTATGCTCAGGCTCAGGGGACCATATGGGATGCCAGGATTCGAACCAGCGTCCTTCTGCATGCAAGGTATACACACTACCTCCATGCTATCTCTCCAGCCCCAGTTCTCTCTAGTTTTGAGGCATAAACACCAACCTTCCAATGACTCCTCCAGCATTGTGCTAACAGTGGTTTCTTCAAGCAGTTGTTTTGGACTCAGTTCAACAAGAGAAACAATGCCAAGAGAACCCACCTGTAGGAATTTGCACGCAAGATATGCTCCCAAGAATAAAAAAAAAAAATGGGAGCACTAAGTGTACTGGATTGTAAAAGTTAGAAACCAGTGTTGAGGGTTGAAGTGAAGCAATGCACCTGACCAAGGCGGCCTCATTTGAACCTGGGGGTAAATTGGGGGGGGGGGCACCTCGGTCCTAAGCCCTGCCCACCCCGCCTTCAGCTCCGCCCCCCATCCTCGGCCCGGACCCGCCCAGCGCCCGCAGGTGCGAGCAGAGCACCCGGGTGACTAGCTATTTAAGGACGCACCGTCCAGGCTTCCTGCCACCCACCCCAGCAGCCCCGCATCCCTCCGGAGTCTGGAAGGTTCGGGTCCCGCATGGTGCCACCGAGGCTGCCACGGGGCCTGGGGGCCTCCGGACTGCTCTGGGTCTTGCTGGTTCTCTGTGCGCCCAGGGTCCTCGGTGAGCGGGATGGGGAAAGCTGGGTGGGGGTGTGGGAGGCAGGGGCTGTGCCTTGAGATGCAAAATAGAGACGAACACAGGAGAGGACCCGGCCGCAGCAGCCCTGGGAGCCGGGACCTCCTGCGTCCCCGGAGCAACACCTGGAGTTTTCCTGGGGGAAGACAGCACCCAGACTCGCGCTCCACTCCCGGTGTTTCCCCAGCCGGCACCCAGGCTCCGCGCCCTAGGAGCGGCACCCAGACCCAGCGCCTCCCTCCCGGCGCTTCCCAGGGGCAGCACCCGTGCCCCGTGGTCTCCCGGTGCGAGCTGTGCGCCTTCCCGCCCGCCACCACCGCACTCCCGCAAAGATGCTCACGAACCCAGCTGCGCTTTCTTCGGTTCCTGTTTGTCTGAGCTCTGGGTACTTGGGGCTGACGTGGGTCTTGGAGCCGAGGAACGTGAGACGAGTTTGGCATAGTCGGGGCTGGGTTCATCTAGCACCCAGGCCTGATATTTCTATGGGGGTCGGGGGTGGGGCACTCTCCCGGTTTAAATGGAGAGTCGAACCGCTACTACAGGGTGGGCGGCGGCCAGGGAGGATGGGGCTGACGACAGGTCTAGGGAGGACCCAGACTGTGTCCCTGACAGTGTGTCCCAGTCTGGAGAGCTCTCTTGTAAGAACTTCCTTGCCCTTATGCTTCTATAGCTGTGCCTATAGCTTGCTCCTGTAACCCCTCACTATGCGCTGCCGCTTCCTCCCCTTTCTTCTGGCTCCTCAAGGTGCTACTGGGACCCTGTGCCCCAGGACACTGCACTTGCCACCTTCTCAGGTACCTCTGCCTGGTGCCTGGCTAGGGCAGGGCTGGGTCTGGTCACTCCAAGTGTGCTATGCTTCTGCCCCTGAAGTCCAGACTCACCAGCTTTGCTGCAGGCTGGAGACTGATCCTTTCCTGCCAGAATTCACCCCCCTGGCCTGCCTCCTGCCTGGGTCCACAGCTCTGCAGCAGGGGCCAGTGTCCCCTCAGCACAGGTGGGCACCGTCACCGTTGCAACCTCCCTAGAGACCCTGCCATGCTTTACCCCAGACCTGCGGCTCTGCTGAGGGACACCTGAACCCCACCATTTCACCAATTCCCCCCTTTAGTCAAGGGCTCCCTGAGCCAGGATCAGGGGTCAGGACCCACCAGTGGTGCTGTCTTGTGGAGCCTGAGGGCAGGTCTCATGCTGTCAGTATGTGTTCACCCTGTAGGGAACATGCTCCACACACACAACACACCCTGCCCCAGATACATGAACATCCCAGATCATACATTCCATGGAATTTACCACGCAGGTAACCACAGGGACATCCGTATACCCTCACAGTCCACAAATACCATACACTCACACTATCACACACTCTTGTGTGTATAAGTAAACAGATACTTATACTTAATACTCATGCACTCATATACATGCATGCAGTCTTGCGCACAATGACACTTTTATGCATAGTTGCACTCATACATTCACACAGACACAATCTCACCTACTCACTCACACACTTCATTCAGACCCTCACAGACTCAGTATCACATTCACTCTTACACTTTTGTACATTTGCACATTTGTACATTTGTACCCTTATGCACCCTATTTGCACCTTATGCACTCCTACACTTATGCACTCCAAACACTTGTATGCATCCATACTCACAGTCTGACAGTGCCCTGGGTGCCCCCTCAGATGACTGTGGCCCCCTCCCCCAGATCAGGAGAAGCTCAGTCTTCTGGGGCCCCAGATCTTGGAGAGATGTGATGGTCTCACTGGGCCACATATGGAGCCTCCTGAGTCCCTCACTGGCCCTGAGATGTATAGACTGTGGCTCTGCTGTGGGCTCTGCCCTGGTCATTTGTGATCCACAATGGAAGCCTGGACCCTGCTCCTGGCTGTTCCTACTTCACTGCTCCCTCCTGGACCTGGTCCCAGTGGTTTCCCTGGCCTCCCTGCCAGGACATGGGCAGCTTCTGCAACCATGGGTCAGGCAGTATGGGGAAGTGATGTGCATGTATTGTTATTCTGAGTTGTGTCCACACATGTTCTCTCCCCTCTCCAGCCATACACTGTAATTCCCCTCCCATAGTCCACGGCAGTCAAAACAACTTTTCACCGGGAGAGCAGTTACCCCTAAACTCAGTGATGAGGTACAAATGCACGAAAGAGTACCGTCTCATTGGAGAGGCAATCATGAAGTGCATCAGCATGGATGGGGCTGGAGTGTGGGACAAGGACCCCCCGATCTGTGAGACCTACAGTAGAACAGCTCGGTGCCATGAGCCAGTGGTGCCCGGGGGCTACCGGGACAAGCGAGCTCGGCCACCATATGTGCACGGCAGCAGTGTGACATTCAACTGTAATGTCAACTTCACCATGAAGGGCCACAGGACTGTCTGGTGCCAGGCCAATGGCATGTGGGGACCGTCAGAACTGCCCGTGTGTGAGAGCGGTAAGTGAGGTCTTTGTAGGACCAGAGCAGGGGTGCAGATGGGGATGAGATGAAGTCAGAACATGGATGAAGATGGAGACGGGACAGGGACACGTATGATGATAAAGGTGGGACAGGGATGGGGATAGGGACAGTGACAGAGATGGGGACATAGATGAGAATCAGACAACCTGCAGGTCAGAGAAAGGGGGAACTGTACCCCAATCTCCTCCACAGAGGCCATGCTGCTCCCTCTTGGAAGCACATATCTTACAACACATATCCTAGGAGAGGAAGATATGGGCACCCATCTATGCCAAGAGCCAGGGCTTCCCTGAAGGACACCCCACTTGGGGCAGTGTGGCACCTCATGGGAGTCATAACCAAGGGCCCAAGGCTCCCCTGGAAGGAGCTGATGATATGCCATAATGTCCTGACATGTCATGATGATGCCTCAGGCTTTGAAGTTGGTCCGTTTTCAGGTCTTTAGCACTTTGTCCTCTGGTTTGCTCTGCCCTGCCACAGAAATCTTAAATTCTAGTCACACTGCAACAGGGGCTGCAATACTGGAGCAAAAGCACAGCTTCATGCTACAGTAGGGGTTGGCTCTAAGGCACCCAGTAGAGGTTTGGCATGTGAGAGGCCCTGAGTCTGACCTTCGGCACTGCATGACCTCCAAGAACTGCCAGGTGTAACTTATATAGTAGTAACACTGTGTAAACCATCATACCAGTATGTATGTGTGTATATATATATATTTAATATCAGCATTGCTGTGAATTTTCTCAGTAAAGAATGTTATGCATCCATTCTACATCAAGGAGTTGATATATGCATATCATATGTATATTAGCATATATATATGATTGAGTTATGAGGGCTCTATGATGGTACTTATCCATCCGAGTGCTGGGAAGTCAGAACTCACCAAGTGGGATGAATGGGGGAAACCTCCTTTGGACCCATGCAGACCCACTGCCCTGTGTCACCTGGGGGAAATGGTAGGGCAAGGCAAGTGTGCAGATATGTGTCTGGTAGAACCCTAAGCCACTGATCAGAACCTATATTAAAAGTGGGACAAGACTATGGGTGATAGTGAGCCCTTTCTCAGAACTCGTTTTACAAGATCAGTGTGAATTATGACCGGAAGTGACAAAGGGTTACTGGTGAGATTATCAATGTGACCAGTTTGATTAACCTGAATACCATGGGGTATATGAGTCACACATATATGTGGATCATACGATATTGTGTCGTAACATGTGCAGAGTGCTGGCCACATGCCAACCCTGTGTCATTGCTTGCACACATGTAGATGTGTCACATGTGTCCCCATGTGCTCACGATGCATATTCACATATGCATTACATGTATTCATATGTTTTAAGTATGGTTAAGCACACACAGCTGTGCTTTCCAAGTGGAACCCTATGACTATGCTAATCATATGTGTTAGGTACAGAATGTGTTATATGTGTGTTTTCATGGAATGGCTTGTCTATGTGTGTGAATGACATTATGCCTCTGCATGTACTCACTAAGATGGATGTGTGCCTGTGCGAAAGTGCTATATGCGAATATCTGTGTGTAACAAGTCTCATATATGTTTACACATATGTTTGTGTTAAGTCCTGGGCCATGCAGGTGTGTCATGTGTGAAATAATAATGCTTGTGCATATCACCTGCCCTTGTGAGGCCACGCCCCATGTATGTGCACACATGTGCATCCATATGTACACATACCATTTGTGTGTATCTGCATGCAATCGCACATAATGTGTGTGCACTTGGCATATCTGTGTCACGCTTGTGCTGAGTGGAGACAAAGTGTATGCTGTGCCTGACATTTTTTTCTCCTGTGTGTGTGTGTGTGTGTGTGTGTGTGTGTGTGAAGATCTTCCCCTGGAATGTCCCGCACTCCCAGCCCTGCGCCATGGACAGCACACAGGGGAGGCTGCAGGCGGTTTTGCCCCCGGACTGACTGTGAACTTCAGCTGCCAGGCTGGCTACTTGCTTGTGGGTGCCAGAATCATCCAATGCCTTTCCTCTGGAGAGTGGAGTGCAGCCATGCCCCGCTGTGAAGGTAGCCAGGGGCCCCTCCCAAGGCTCGGGCCTGTAGACACCAGGCTCTTTGCTCACCTGCTGCTACTTTCACAGAGGCACAGTGTCAACATCCAGGGCTCTTTCCCCATGGGCGGGTGGATTTACCAACCAAACTCAAGCCTGGTGTCAGCTTGAAGTTCTCCTGTGATGAAGGGTGAGTGGAGGGTGGCTCTGGGTCCAGGGATGACTGCAGGGGCAGGGGCAGGGCCTGGGCCTGACTGAGGGGCAGTATTGGGGGGGCAGGGAAGGGACATTCTCTGAGCATCCTGAAATCCTTGTCTTCCAGATACCGGCTTAATGGGGAGCCCACTAGCCTCTGTGTTGTCACTGAGCAGCAGGCGATCTGGACCGAGATGCCTGTGTGCGAAGGTAGGGGTCACTGCTCCTGATAAGGTGCACACCTGCAGAATTTAGGAAGCAGATCCAGGGTCTGCCTCCCACAGTCCTCAGCGACTTCCAGTTCTCCACAACCTGGACTCTGAACTCCTTTTTTTTTCCTTTTTTTGGTTTTTGGACACTCAGGGGTTACTCCTGGCTATTCGCTCAGAAGTCTCTCCTGGCAGGCACGGGGGACCATATGGGGAACCGGGGGATAGAACCGCGGTCTGTCCTAGGTTAGCACAGGCACCTTACCTCCAGCGCCACTGCCCGGCCCCATGAACTCCTTCTACAGTGCTCCTCCTGGGCTCTCCCTGCTCCCTCTAAGTGCTCTGAGTCCCTATATCTCAAAACGGGGTGAAAGTTCGCCGTGGTGTCAGGAAACAGACAACAGACATCTGTTTGTCCTCCAGACTAAATCTGGTCCTTGCTCCTCTTCCCAGAGGAATTTAGTCACCCCCTGGGAGTGAGGGAGAAGAAGGAGTACACTAGAACTTGAACCCAGTGGCTCCCGAGATTGAAGCTCGAAGTTTCCACCTCAGCCCAGAGAGCTGGAGGTCCAGGTGTAGACTATGGAGACAGGGCTGCTTGGGAGTGTCCAACTTCGGTTCCTGTTCCTAGTCTGCCTGGTTACTTCTTTTGACAGCTTTTAGTGGTCACTGTAGCCTCTTTGGGTTCGTGGAGCCCTGAAGTTACATGTCCATACACCTTTGACCCTCTAGAAATCCTCTGCCCACCCCCGCTGCCCACTCTCCACGGCCAGCATTCAGGCACCCCAGGAGAGAGCTCCAAGTTTGGCAGTGTCGTGACCTACACCTGCGAACCGGACCCAGAACCAGGGGTGACTTTTGTACTGGTGGGCGAGCCTACCCTCCGCTGCATTGCTGACCATCAGAACAAGGGCATCTGGAACAGGCCAGTACCCCGCTGTGAGCTGTCTGTG